>JAQQSZ010015407.1:0-11283 GCA_028646595.1 Phalanger gymnotis | reverse complement strand
TAAAATAATAACAAAATTCATCTGGAAGAACAAGAGGTCTAGAATATCTAGGGTATTAATGAAAAGAAATGCTAGGGAAGGTGGCCTAGCCATACAAGATATTAAACTGTACTATAAAGCAGCATTCCTCAAAACTACCTGGTACTGGCTAAGAAACAGAGTCATGGATCAGTGGAATAGGATAGGTACACAAGATGGAGAAGTCAATGACTATAGCAATCTACTCTTTGATAAACCCCAAGAATCCAGCTTCTGGGCTAAGAATTCACTATTTCACAAAAACTGCTGGGAAAATTGGAAAATGGTAGGGCAGAAACTGGGCATAGACCAATATCTTACTCCACATACCAAAATAAAGTCAAAATGGGTTCATGATTTAGGAATAAATGCTGATACTATAAGCATTTTGGGAGAGCAAGTATTTATGGAAAAGAAAAGAATGCATGACACAACAAGAGAAAGAGAGCATTACAAAATGCAAAATGGATAATTTTGATTATGTTAAATTGAAATGTTTTTTGTATAAAAAAAAACCAATGCAACAAAGATTAGGAGGGAAGAAGAAAATTGGGAGAAAATCTTTACAACCAGTGTCTCTGATAAAGGCCTCATCTCCAAAATATACAGGGAATTGAACCAAATTTATAAGAATACAAGTCATTCCCCAGTTGAGAAATGGTCAAAGGATATGAACAGGCAGTTTTCAGAGGAAGAAATTGAAGATCTATAGGCATATGAAAAAATGCTCAAAATCACTACTGATTAGAGAAATGCAAACCAAAACAACTCTTAGGTACCACATCTCTCCTCTCAGATTGGCTAAAATGACAAAACAGGAAAATGACAAATGCTGGAGAGGATATGGGAAAATTGGAACATTGTTACATTGCTGGTGGAGTTGTGAACTGATCTAGCCATTCTGGAGAGCAATTTGGAACTATGCCCAAAGGGCTATAAAAATGTTCATACGCTTTGACCTAGCAACACCACTTCTAGGGTTGTATCTCAAAGAGATGACACAAGGGGGAAAGGGACCCATATGTACAAAAATATTCATAGCAGATCTTTTTGTAGTAACAAAAAACTGGAAATCAAGGGGATGAAGATAATGGAATACTATTGTGCTATAAGAAATAGGGATGATATGGACTTCATAACAACCTTGAAAAACCTACATGATATAATGCTGAGTGAGCAGAGCAGAGCCAGGAAAACATTCACACAACCACAGATATATGGATTCTGTGACAACTAACCCTGATAGACTTTGCTTTTCTCAGCAGCACAAGGTGGAAAGACAACTCCAAAGGACTCACAATGGAGAATGCTATCTACATCCAGAGAAAGAACTATGGAGTCTGAATGCAGATTGAGGCACACCTTATGCTCGCTTTTTTTTCTCTTTTTTTTTTCTCTTTTGTTTTTGTTTCTGGGGGTTTTTTTGGTTCTGTTTCCTCTTGCTCATGATTCATTCCATTGGTCATAATTCTTCACAACTTGACTAGTGTGTTATACATAGAAGATATATGGATTCCATGCCATCTTGGAGAGGGAGGTGTGGAGAAGGGAAGAAAACCTGGAACTCAAAATAATGTAGAACTGAGTATTGTAAACTAAAAATAAAAATTCTCAAAAAAAAGAGAATGTTTAAAAAATTATGTAATTGGGAAAAAATAAACTATTATTTTTTTAAATTCTAATTTGGCAACTTTTAAATGGAATATACAGGGGAGAGACTTAAGGCAGGAAGCAGACATTGCTTTCTTATTTACTTTGTATCCCCAGTACCTGAAATACAGCAACAAATGTTTATTAAACTGAACTGAATTAAATGGAATTGAATTGATCACACATGGGCAAACAGATGATCTTAAAATCCTCGTGCAAGTTATATGAACTCTAACATTTAAAACATAACCACAGAGGTAAGAACATGAACTCACTTCTCATACTACAACAATAACACAGGAACGTGTCATTATGTAGTGAATTATATAAGATAATTTGTTAAATGCCCTAAATCAACTAAATGCAATCTTTGGCAAACTAACAATAATTTCTTATTGATAAGTATTTACTTATGAAACATAAACAATTTAATCATATTTTAATCACCAGAAGATTGAGTGCCAAGGAAATTGCCTAAAATAATTCAGAAAGATTTTCCCCTTAATGATAAAATTGTTGTTGTCACATAAACTTTAAAGCAACCATACCAAATAATTAGGTACCATAAAAATAAATATGTATGCTTCAATTACAAAGGGGGGCGGAATTTAAATGAGATGAACTACTATAATTTATGGACTACTTTATTTGATAGTATTTTAAATTAAAACAAAATTCCTAAAGAAATTACAATTCCTCTTTTCATTTAAGTTTGTGATTTAGAAGTCAGCCATTACATCACAACAGCATTATATAAGGAGTCAAATCTCATACCAAACTTGGTCTAATGTGTCTCCTGATAGTGTGGAGATGAACTTGAATTCTTAGAAGTTGTGCCTGGGGAATTCAGGCTCTAGAAGGTTCAGCAAGCTGAAAAGAATTAGATATGGACCTGGCAATGAACTGTTTGCCTGTCATCCAAGGGCTAGCACAGGGAAATTTAAAGAGTGATTTACCAAATTGCCTACAGGATGGGGAATTTTGGGGGCCAGTCAATGAATAAGTCAATAAGCATTTATTAGTTGATTATCATGTGGCAGGCACTGTGTTAAGTGCTAGAGATTTTTTAAAAAGGCAAAAACACAATTCCTGTCCTCAAGCTCACATTCTAAAATTGGCCGCCAATGTAAAAATTACATACACGCAAGATACATACAGAATACATGAAAGATAATATCAAAGTGGAGGTACTAATAGTGTGGAGAAGTAGGAGAGCTCACAAAGGCTCTCTATTAAGTCAAATCTTAAAGAAAGGTCTTTATAATCCACAGTGAGAGAGTGAGTACCATATGCAAGAAATCATAGATCCTTCGAATAAATTAAATCAAAGGGATTTTGCCATAAGGGAAAGAAGACTTTAATTTGAATTCCAGCATCTGTCTCTGTTACCTATATGATAGCAAACATGTCTCCTCCCCTATCTTTGGCCCCAAGTTGTTATGTCTAGAAAGTGAGGTCATTTGACTAGATAACGTTTAATGTCCCTCCTGGCTTGAATATTCTATGCTTCAATTCTCAAATAAGTCTTCAACCACTCATCTTTTGAAAATGTCTTCAGATGCTCTTCAAGTATTGTCATCTGGGTCATGCTTTGTCACAATCTGTCTGTCCTCCCAGTACTAGTTTTACTACACTCTTGAGCTGCTTCTACAGCCCATCTCTCTCATCTAAATTTCTTGTATAATTGCCCAGAGTCAAAGACGTAGAGCCAGCCCTTGTATCCAAGTGTTATCATCAGGTTTCTTTTGTTTCCAAGTTTCTTTTGTTGTGCATCAACAGCAAAAATAATGAATTTACACTGAGATATCTTAAGATATAATTTAAAATATAATGGAAAATTCTTTGAAAATTTCAAATAATTGGAAATCAAATAACCATCATCCCCAATTAACTAAGATGTCTTCTTAACCCTGCGCTTTAATTTCAAAGTGATAAATGACAAGTAAACAAGCTAATACCAATAATTTTTTGAAGAGTACTTTTCATGAAAGCCCTGATTAGATGGTAAAAGTTTAACAAATAGTTCAGAGTGGGGAGAAATATATGTACAAAGCACTCTTTTAAATTTATTCTGTATTAGCATTTCCAAACATTTTCTTAAGTCTGGATGATCAACAAAAAATAAATCAAGTTGTGATTTGTAGAGTATGGTGATTTCCAAGGTATAAGTATTCACGCTGAATATTTAACAATCAGCTCTCCTGAGTTGGCTCCAGCACACCTCTGCCTGAGATACACATCACCCCAATCTCCCATACCTTCTACCACCACACCTATGAGAAAGAGATAACAAAGGAGAAAGAAAGAGAGGATAGAAGGGAAGGAAGGAAGGAAGGAAGGAAGGAAGGAAGGAAGGAAGGAAGGAAGGAAGGAAGGAAGGAAGGAGAGAGAGGGGGAGGGAGAGAATGAGAGGGAGGGAGAGAATGAGAGGGAAAGAGAGAGAGAGAGAGAGAGAGAGAATTTATTAAGGTCTTACTAGGTGTCAGGCACTGTGCTAGGCACTGCACATACAAATAAAGGAAAAAGCTAGACAGTCCCTGTCCTCAAATATATCAGCATTCTGATAAAATATGATAATACCTCAAGAAGACCAAGTAAAACAGCACTATTTTTCCCTCTCCGAGAGTAGATTTTAATCACACAAAGGAAAGAATTAACCCTACCAGAAGGTACCATTTTATGTAATTCTACATTGTTATATCTGCTCTATCAGGAGAAAAAAACACATTTTTAAAAATGAATCAATGATAGATGCTTCTGAGTCCTGCATGCGTATTTTTTGTATTATGCCAATGTAAAATAAATTTTAACTCTGTGTGTACCAGTTTCACCCCTTCTGGCTCTTTCTATTGTTCCAGCATTATCAACCTCACACATGTTTACCTCAGGGATATTTAGCAGACCATAATTGACTTTTTGCAGGGGGAAAATGGTATAGGCAAGGTTTAAGCTATTTGGGTCTGCTCTCTCAATGAAAATAAATAACTATATAAGAGAATGTTAACCTGATCGAATATGAAAATTACAAGATGGGAAGAATCTTCCTGTTCTCTCATAGCTTCCTCATAGAGTATTGGATTCACAGGGTAAGATACTGACCTGAAAAAATGCCACGGAAAAGATTACGATCTCTCCATCTAAGCCCTAACAAGGTTACTTAATTGATATTTAATCTTGCTACTCTGTCTCCGGGCAATAGCTTAATAACAACATCATTTCTGTCCTAATGCCCAGCCCAGTTTCAACTGACAAAAGTTGGTGATACCTAGTGGGAAGCTAGTAATCCAAGATGTATGGTGTGAAGTATCCTAAGATGAAGTTGATGATCGCTAGCAGATCATTTATCCTGCTATCCAGGTCTCTTCATCCCCAGGTCACCAAACAATAGTGGCATGTATCCATATACTGGACCTTTTATAAAAATAAATATAACTTTATATGGCCCAAATACTTTATGGACCAAAGTCAACTGCATAGCCATTGGTTTAGCTAAATGGATTTTTCCCCCAACGAAAGGATCAAGGAAGACGGTGAGAAGTTATGGAGTTCTGGACTTGGAATCAGGAAGACCTGGGGTCAAATTCTGCCTCAGACACTCACTGCTATGTGACAACAGAAAAGTCATTTAATCTCTCAGTGACCCCCAATAGCTAGAGTACATATAGGGTTGCTATGAGATTCAAATGACATCATGTATATAATATGCTTTGCAAACTTTAAAGAGCAATATAAATATCCATTACATGTCTGTTACTGTTCATGCTATTGTCCCCACCTTGAGTGACTTTCCTCTTTTTCCCTACCTTTCAAAGTCCTACTTATTTTTTTAAGGTTCAGCCTATATACTACCTTCTCCATGAAGACTTCCTGCCCATCCCAATTGGATGTAAATCCTGAACTCCTATCTCTCTTATTACAACTACTCACCTTGTCATTGCTCTATATTGCCCAGACTTTGTTAATTATCTTTTCATGTGTGCATGCACATACATATATCTACATATGTACATATGTGTGTATATACACACTCTCACACACATATATACATATAATATATATGTATATAATATGTATATATATATATATATATATATATATACACACACACCTCCTATCTTCCAAACTAAGATGGGCACTACCAACAGTACCAAGGACAGAGCCTTATTTAAAGGAATTATTCAATTTTTAAAAACTGTTAATTGATTCTCAATACATTGCAACAAGGTCCCAGATAAAGATGTGACTAAAATTCTATTCTTTGCTAAAACCAAGACACTAATTGTTGTAAGTTCATTCCTGTAGAACGACAGCTATATAGCAGAGCATGGGGATCCTGTTGGGCCTCGTACATTGGAATGCTTTTTATTTCTAGATCTGGGAGGGAATGGGGAGGCAGCCATTGGAGGAATAGTTAGATCATCCAGCTAGTACTAATAAAAATGATGCTGTCTATATCTACCCATCTATAACATGAAGCTGAGTCATAGCCCATTCTTTCTACACACTTGCACACACACACACTGCAGATTGCTTTTTTATGACTTTTCCTCTTCAAAATTACATATTTATTTTGACCAAGTACTTACTTTGATACTTTGAGAGATTCATGATCTCATGCATGGGGGTGTTCCCACCACTGGTTCAGATCGTAGCTCACTCATACCTTCATTTCCTACGATTCTGTTCCATTTCTTCCTACAAATCCTCCAAAAAGCACTGATCCAACACCCTTGAAGACTTCCTCTGCATTTTAAAATATTTAATTAATTTGGCTTTCAGGATAGCACCCAGACTGTTATTATTCTTTCCACCAAACTAGTCCACATTCTTTTCCAGTCACACATGTCCTTGATCATATCTTCCATACCAAAAATCACAGGACCATAAATCAAAAACAGGAAGAGATCTTAGAGGTCATTTAGTCCAATCCTCTCTTTTTGTAAATGAGGAAACTGAATCCCAGAATTAAGTGGCTTGACCAAAGTCACACAATTAATAAGTGGAAGAGCAGGTATTTGAACTCAAGCCCTGTGACTTCAAGTTCAAGGCTTTTCCCGTTGTACTACTATTTCACATTCATGTCATCATTGGTGATGTGGTAGAGCCTACTTGGACTTACCATGAATCTTTCCATTACCTATTGGGTTATCTATAATCTTGATTCTTGTTTTCATTGTAATATTCCATCATTCGCAGCTAAATACTGGCGTTTCTTTAAAAAGATGTTTCGAAGATAGGACGCAGCTGGGGATCAGTGAAAATCCAGCTTCTCAAATATGATCCAGCCCCATATATGTCTCCTTTTCAACTCTGAACCACTTCATCATCCATCTGCAGGCCTTTACCCAGAGATGGATACTGAACTAACTCAGTTGACTGGCCATTCAACTCAACATATTAACTCGAAAAATATGCATTTTTCATTTTGATTTCACCTGGATAAAAACATTAAGGGATTGAGGCAGATTACACAAACATTCTATTGGTCACTAGGGATAGCCCTAAACTGACCTCCCCACCCCTTCTGAACAACTCTTACCTCTAGAAACCCTTCCTGGGTGCCTTTCCTCTCTGTCTGATCACCCTCGGAGTATTTCCTATACGAAAATGCCTGGTTAGGCTCCTGAACCAGCTAACATGGCTTTTCCTACTCTTTTGTTGTTGTTGTTGTTGGTGTGTTTGTCCTTTGTTTTCAAAGAGGACCATGGCATTAGGGAAATGATGACATGACTGGCAGTTGACTTTGATTTGAATGAGGGAGGGCTTTGCAACATCACCAGCCTCACTTTCTTCTCCAGAGCCATCTGGATCCAGTGACCAGACATTCATCAGGATGACTGAAGATGACCCAGGATGCAATGGGAGACCCTGGCCTTTTTAGGCTGAACAACCTTGCCTCTCAATAGCCACTCCTACAACAGGCCCCAGGCTTCTGCAAGAACTTCTATCTTCCAGTGAAGACCACACCATGCCCAAACATTTCTCTTAATTAACAAAGCCTCTACTTATTCAGTCCCAGCATGTTGTCAAGTTGTATGCTTACATACAAGCAAGCATACAACTTTCAAGTAGGTAGCAAATTAAGGCAGTTGTCCTAGACCACATGCTTCAAAATGCTCCTCATTTCTGGCTCATTAGAATAAATGCAGGAGGTAGTCTTTAGAGAGCTAGGTTTGGAGTCAGAAAACCTGAGTTCAAATTCTGCCTAAGACACATACTAGCTGTGTGACTTTGGGCAAGGTGCTTACCCTCTTTTAGCCTCAGTTTTCTCATCTATAAAATCAGAGGGTCAAACTCAATGGCTTCTAAAGTCCCTTCCAGCTCTAAATCTATGCTCATTGGAGGAAGAGCTAGACTGTTCAGTTGCAGATAAAAAAATAAAATAATTTTTAAAAGCCCTGAGGCTGCCCATATCCACCACTCCATAATAATCAACTCAATCAACTAGAAATTATTAAGTGCCTATTCTGTGCCAGGCACTGTGCTAAGCACTGTGCTAAATGCCACAGACAGATTGTGATTATTAAGGCAGAAACCCCTCCTTATTATATACACAAGCAAAGGCTTCCTATTTTAATGAGCTCTAATGGAAGAAAGTGAAAAAGTAACTGAAGCAAAATGTATACGAGGATGGTACAATATGAAAAAAAATCTAGGCTTAAAAACAGATCAATCAGATGTAATTATTCACATGACAAAAGTATTTTTCATTTTACAGAAAGATCCATCACACAGTCCCTCTAAGTAGTAAATTTTCCCGCTACATATAAAATATGATTCGACTTACCAAAATTTAATTGATTTACAGATGGCATTTTCAGGGACACACTTATTGCTTTAAGTGATTGTATTTTTTATACCAAGTTGCTAATTTCTATGGTCAATTCCTGAGTGGCAGTACTTTTGATAAAAGATGATTTATGGCATCTCGAAACTCTTCAAAGTAGAAGTTCGGTAATATGTGAAAATAGTCCTTCTAGTCAGTAAAATGAAGGGGGGTGGATTGATAATAATAGCAAAGACAATAATAGCTAGCATTTATGTAGAGCTTTAAAGTTTACAAAGTGCTTTTATCTCATTTTATCCTTACAACATATCTGAGAGGTAGGTGATATTATTATCCCCAGTTCACAGAGGATAAAACTGAGGTAGACAGAGGTTAAGTGACTTACTCCAGTCATATAACTTATAAGTGTCTAAGGCTCAGGACTTCCTAATTCTAGAACTCAGGACTTCCTAATTCCAGGTCCAGGTCTCCATCTACTGGTCTACCTAGCAGAGCTGCTGCTGCTTCTGCTCCTGATCTCTAGCTTAGGTTTTGGTTTTGCAATCAACTATAATTGGCCACGTGGACACTAACCTGTGGAAGTGCCCCTGAGATTAATATTTCTGTTTTCTGAGTTACCTTACCAGGCAGAGGCAATGGACACGAGTAAGCCTGTTTGCTGAAAGGAGCCAATCAGGAGCCTGCTTTGAACCAATGTTTTGCTCACTCCCAGACACCTTTGCTGGTGTTTGCTGGCTGACCTTGCTGAGCTGTGCCCCTCCCAAACCGACCCAAACCAGCCTTGTGGTCAACTGTTCCTGAAAAATGCCCTGCTTCTATGTCTACCTGGTCCTGGTAAAGAGTGTCCATTGTTTTTCCTGATTCTTCCCTGAACCTCCCCTTTGTGTTTTTCAAACATAAATCTTGCCTGCCTCTCCTAAGGACTCCTTTGTGCAGGGGGAGTTGGGTTGGGGGGAGGCAGCACCTTGGCACTAGTATCTTATTTTCCTCATAATAAAAATTTTCTGCTTTTAACCCAACTTGGACTACTCTGCATTTTCAGGGGGTGGGCTTCACTAGGTTGGCAGGCCATACCCCAGGAATTTCCTACATCCTTTTTCCCCTTGGACTTCACAGACAACTTTACTTATACATCATTGATTTAAATACAATTAAACCCAGAAGTAACCTTGGAAATCATCTATTCCAAACCTGACATTTAACAACGAAGACTTTGAGGACCAGAGAAGTTAAGTAACTTGTCCAATATCGCATAGATAGTTAGTGGCTGAAGCAGATCTCCAGGCCAGGTCTTCTGACTACTAAGCTGTGGTATTTACTAGACTACATTACTTTTCCTCTCTTTTTTTTGGAGGGGGAAAGGCAGGGCAATTGGGGTTAATTGACTTACCCAAGGTCACACAGCTAGTAAGTGTGTCAAGTGTTGGAGGCTACATTTGAACTCAGGTCCTCCTGACTCCAGGGCTGGTGCTCTACTCACTGTACCACCTAGCTGCCCCTACTTTTCCTCTCTTACAATGTGTGACTTTATACTAAGATTACTTAAGTAGGTGTCATATCTCTAAACTGTGCATTCCATGAAGGCAAGGATTGTCTTTTTTTTTATAAATTTTATTTAATATATTTTGTTTTCAGCATTGATTTTCACAGGAGTTTGAATTAAAAATTTTCTCCCCATTTCTACCCTCCCCCCCCACTTCAATATGGCATATATTCTGGTTGCCCTGTTCCCCAGTCTGCCCTCCCATCTGTCACCCCACTACCCTCCCATCCCCTTTTTCCTTCCTTTCTTGTAGGGCAAGATAGATTTTTATGCCCCATTGCCTGTGTATCTTATTTTCCTGTTTCCTGCAAAATTTTTTTTGTTTTTGTTTTTGAATATCTATTTTTTAAAACTTTGAGTTCCAAATTCTCTTCCCTCTTCCCTTCCCACCCACTCTCCCTAAGAAGTCCAGCAATTCAACATGGGCCACATGCATATCATTATGTATAACCCTTCTACAATACTCATGTTGTAAAAGACTAACTATATTTTGCTTCTTCCTAACCTATCCCCCTTTATTGAATTTTTTCCCTTGACCCTGTCCCTTTTCGAAAGTGTTTGTTTTTGATTACCTCCACCCCCATCTGCCCTCCCTTCTATCATCCCCCCTTTTTATCTTCTTCCTCCTTCTTTCCTGTGGGGTAAGATACCCAATTGAGTATGTATGGTATTCCCTCTTCAGGTCAAATCTGATGAGGGCAAGATTCACTCATTCCCCCTCACCTGCCTTCTCTTCTCTTCCTACAGAACTGCTTTTTCTTGCCACTTATGTGCAAGATAATGTACCCTATTCTAACTCTCTCTATCTCTCTCTCTCAATATATTCCTCTCTCATCTCTTATTCATCTTCAACTCATCCTGTGCCCTCTCTCTCTTTCTCTCTCTCTCCCTCCCTCTCTCTCTCTCTCTCTCTATATATATATATGCATATATACATACATACACACTCACATATACATATATATACATAAACACATACACACACACATATATATACATATACAAATACATACATGCATATTCCCTTCAGCTACCCTAATACTGAGGTTTCATGAATCATACACATCGTGTTTCCATATAGGAATATAAACAAAACAGTTCAACTTTAGTAAGTCCCTTGCAATTTCTTTTTCTTGTTCTTTTTCTTGATTACCTTTTCATGCTTCTCTTGATTCTTGTGTTTGAAAGTCAAATTTTCTATTCAGCTCTGGTCTTTTCACTGAGAAAGCTTGAAAGTCCTCTATTTTATTGAAAATCCGTATTTTGCCTTGGAGCATGATACTCA
>JAQQSZ010015406.1:0-11283 GCA_028646595.1 Phalanger gymnotis | reverse complement strand
AAAGGGGATGGGAGGGGAGTGGGGTGACAGAAGGGAGGGCTGACTGGGGAACAGGACCATCAGAATATATGCCATCTTGGATTGGGGGGCAGGGTAGAAATGGGGAGAAAATTTGCAATTCAAACTCCTGTGAAAATCAATGCTGAAAACTAAATATATTAAATAATAAAAAAAAAAGAGAAAAAAAGAAAATAATCTCCCATCTACCAACAAAAAATATATATGTACGAAAAAAAAGGAAGGAGCGTTAAGAGCTTAGGGCAATTTCTTGGGAAGCTGTCTTCAAAAAATATCTAAAATTATCTTGTGATCCATTTTCTCCTCCCACCTTTGCTATTGCTGGTTGATAGGGAGGCTTATCCTTTGTCTCCAACCCAATGCCTTCCTTCCCATTTTGGATGTGTCATCTTCCCCGGAGTTATGGATGCACTGGCCTTTATGACATGAAAACTTACACTCGTGCTGTCTGGTGGCACCATTATTGACTTATTGCTGACTGTCTGACTCTGGTGAAGCACATGACTGACCATGCATGGAGGAGTGACAAGTAAAATAAGTAGCCACTTGAGAATCACATGCTTTATTTAAGTCAGGAAAATGGATGTAAGCTTCTGGCTGTTGAAATTCTTTGCAATTCCCCCATGGGCCATCTTTTTAAAGGAACATAAAACTCCTTCCCTTGTACCCCACTCCTATAAAAAAAATTTAATTAATTAAGTTTAACTTCATTTATGGAATTTTGTATTTAAAACATTCATATAAAATTATTCCTTGGAGTTTATGATGGTTACTAGATTGGAGGGGAAAACCACACAGAGGGTTTAACTCAAAAAGAAGGCATGTTAGGATTAATATAAATGATGAGTTAATATAACTTTCTATCCGCTAGGATAGAAAGCCAAACTTGAAATAAAGCAAATCAGGGTTCGAGTCCTACTTCCGACACTTGCTGGCTGTGACTCTGGCAAGCTTTTTAGCTTCCCAGGATATCAGACAACTTTCTAAGATGATGAATTGCAGAAATGGATTGGTAAGGAAACTCCTGATGAGAAAATACTATAAAGATGAAATCCTAGCTCTGGTGTTAAAAACAGACCAACAAAAACCAGCCTCTAATTATTTTTAACATGAGTAATTCAGCAAAAATTGGATGTGCTTGAATTCCATTCTATGTGTACAGTGAAAACAGTGTTAATTTGGAGTCAGAAGACATTCTTTTGCCATTTTCTACCCAAGTGACACTGTGCAAATTGCTTAACCATTCTGGGCATCATTTTAATTACCTATAAAATGAATAGGTTGGGCTAGATCAATGGTGTCAAACTCAAAAAGAAATTTGTTGTTGTTCTGTCTGTTTCAGTTGTGTCCAACATGAATTCACAACCCTATTTGGGGTTTTCTTGGCAAAGATACTGAAATGGTTTGCCATTTCCTTCTCCAACTCATTTTACAGATGAGGCTGGCGACTTTGTACAGCCCTCCCTCACTTAAATCCAGTTCACTTGTAAGTCATGGCATCACCTCTCTGATGCCATGGTCCTCTTCAAGATCAAAGGACAAACCACAACAACTTACAGATAAAGATACTGAAGCAAACAGTGTTAAGTGACTTGCCCAGAGTCACACAGCTAGTAAGCGTCTGAGGCCAGATTTTAACTCAGGAAAAGGAGTCTTCTTGACTCCAGGCCTGGCACTCTGTCCACTGTACCACCTAGCTGCTCTAAAATAGAAATAAGGGCCACCAAACTATACATAAGAATCCCTAAGGACTGTATATTGACTTAGTTTCAAAATATAATGTTATCTATGTTTTATTATGTTTTCATTTATTGTATGAAATATCTCCCAATTACATTTAAATCTGGTTCAAGCATCACTTAGGAGTGTTGCAAGCCAAGTGTTTGACACCTCTGGAATACATGATTTCTAAGGTCCCTCCTAGTTCTGATTTATAATTATCTTACTGACCAATAGGAGTCCAGTCCTTGGATCATGAGCAGTATGTCTGTAGGTCCTTAGTGAAAATGTTTGCTGGGATGGAGAGATGGCCTGCCCTTGATTCAGAGAATGAACATGTGGCATAATGTATAGTGCTCAAAGCTTTTTAATAGACTACTGAGATACACACACACACACACACGCGCACACACACACACACACACACACACCCCAAAACAAAAAATTCTAACAAGAATTTGCCCTATCTCCCTGGCATCTTTCAAATGAAGATCCTATGCTATAAGCTTCTGGATGCTGGGGGTGGGGGGGAATCCCTGTCCACCCTGGTCCATATGTGGTTTCTACCTACTAAAGCTCTGAAATTTAGCTGTAACATTCTTGGGAATTTTTATCTTGCATTTTCTTTCAGGGGGTGATCAATGGATTCTTTCTGGGATGCCGGGTTGATTCACTTCTGGGCTAGATGCTTTGGGTTACTTTTTTAAAATTATATTTATTTTACAAATATTTATTATTTCTTCTTCCCCTTCAACTAACGAATACACATAGTTGTATAAAACAAATTCTCATTTTGGCTTTGTCCAATGTCTCATATTCTTCATTTTAAGTGTATGTTAAGTATCCTTGCTGGAAGGAGGTGGGTTGAATTTCATCTTCAGTCTTCTGGAATCATAGTGGATTGAAAATTCTAATGTCTTTCCAAGTAATTTTTTCCTTTATAGTGTTGTGCAAATTGTTTTTCTAACTCTGCTCACTCATTTATTTCACTCTGCATCAATTTCTAGGATCTCTTCCTGTATCCCTTTGAAATTATCTGTTTCATCATTTTTATGGCAAAATAACATTCCATTATAGGACATATGGGGCCTTTTCCTTTTTCTTTGATTTCTTTGGGATACAGACCTAGTAGTGGTATTGCTGGGTCAAAGCGTATGCAAATTTTTATAGCCCTCTGGGAGTAGTGCCAACTTTCCCTCCAGAATGGTTGGATCAGTTTACAACTCCACAAATAGTGCATTTAGTGTAACAATTTGTCCACATCCTACCACCCTTCCCCTCAGTATTTGTCATTTTCCTTTTCTGTCATATTGGCCAATCTGATTTGTGTGAATTGGTACCTCATAGTTGTTTTAATTTGCATTTCTCTAGTCAATAGTGATTTAGGGCATTTTTTTCATATGACTATAGGTAACTTTGATTTCTTCTTCTGACAACTGCCTGTTCATATCCTTTGACCATTTATGAGCTGGGGAGTGACTTGTATTCTTTTTTTCCTCTTTTCTTTTTTTTTAAGAGGGGGGAAGGCAGGGCAATTTGGGTTAAGTGGCTTGCCCAAGGTCACACAGCTAGTAAGTGTGTCAAGTGTCTGAGGACAGATTTGAACTCAGGTCCTCCTGACTCCAGGGCTGGTGCCCTACTCACTGCACCACCTAGCTGCCCCAATGACTTATATTCTTATAAATTCAACTAAGTTCTATATATTTGAGAAATGAAGCCTTTATTAGAGAAGCTCGTAAACTCCCTCACCCCAGTTTCCCGATTTCCTTCTAATGTTGGCTGCATTAGTTTTGTTTGTGCAAACCCTTGTTGCTTTAATATAATTAAAACAATCCATTTTACAATCCATGATCCTCTCTATCATTTATTTAGTCACAAATTCATCCCTTCTCCATAGATCTGACAAGCGCATTTCCATGCTCCCCTAATTTACTTATATATCACCTTTTATGTCTAAATCGCATATTCTTTTTGACCTTATCTTGTTATATAGTATGAAATGTTGTTCCATGCCTAGTTTCAGCCAAATTGCTTTTCAGTTTTGTAATTAATTTTTGTCAAATGTTGAGTTTTTACCCCAAAAGCTTGGACCTTTGGGTTTATCAAACACTAGATTACAATGGTCATTTACTGCTTTGTATTGTATAACTGGGTAACTAGATGGTGCAATGGATAGAGTGCTGGGCCTGGAGTCAAGAAGACCTGAGTTCAAATCTAGCCTCAGACACTTACTATCTGTGTGGCCCTGTTTAAATCAGTTTAACCCAGTTTGTATCAGTTTCCTCATCTGTAAAAGGATCTGGAAAAGGAAATGGCAAACCACTCCAATATCTTTGCCAAGAAAACCCCAAATGGGGTCATAAAGAGTTATACATGAATGAAACAACTGAATGACAAACGGTATAGCTAACCTACTCTACTGATCCACCACTCTGTTTCTTAGCCAGTACCAGATTGTTTTTGATGATTACTGCTTTGTAATATAGTTTGAAATCTGAAACTGGTAAGCTGCCTTCCTTTACTTTTTTTTCATTTATTCACTTGATATTCTTGACATTTTGTTCTTCCAGATGAATTTTGTTGTTATTTTTTTCTAGCTCTATAAAATAATTCTTTGGTAGCTTCACTAGTATGGCACTGAATAAGTAAATTTACTTAGGTGGAATTGTCATTTTTAGCATATTGGTTCATCCTACCCCTGAGCAATTAATATTTCTCTGATTGCTTAGATCTGTATTTGTGTGAGGAGTGTTTTGTAACTGTGTTCATATAATCCCTGGGTTTGTCTTGGCAGGTAGACTCCAAAGTATTTCATATTGTCTGCAGCTATTTTAAATGGAATTTCTCTTTCTATCTCTTCCTGCTATGTTCTGTCGGTAGTATGCAGAAATGCTAGTGATTTCGGTGGGTTTATTTTGTTTCCTAAGACTTTGTTGAGTTTTTTCATTGTTTCAACTAGTTTTTTATTTGCTTCTCTAGGGTTCTCTAAGTATGTCATCATATCATCTGAAAATGTATTAGTTTTGTTTCCTCGTTGCCTATTTTTATTCCTTTGATTTATTTTTCTTGTCTTATTGCTATAGTTAGCATTTCTAGCACAAGACTGAATAATAGTGGTGATAATGGACATCCTTGTTTCACATGTGATCTTATTGGAAAGGCTTTAAGTTTATCCCCACTGTGGATAACACTTGCTCTCAGTTTTAGATAGACACTACTTATCATTTTAAGACAGGTTCAATTGATTCCTATGCTTCCTGGTGTTTTTAATAAAAATGGGTGTTATACTTTGCCCTCTCCCTCTCTCTCTCTCTCTCTCTCTCTCTCTCTCTCTCTCTCTCTCTCTCTATCAGTCTCTCTCTTTCTGTCTGTCTCTCTCTCCCCCTCTCCTTAAGTGTTTTGCTTTTGACCACTGCCTCCCTTAATCCACCCCCTTTCTATCAGCCTCCCTTCCCCTTTTCTTATTCCCTTCCCTTCCTACTTCCCTATAGGATAAGATAGATTTCTGTACCCAACTGAATGTATATGTTATTCCCTCTTTAAGCCAATTCTGATGACAGTAAGCTTCAAGTGTTGCCTGCCACCACCACCCATTTTTCCCTCCACTGTAAAAGCTCTTCCTTGCATGCCTCTTTTATGTAAAGCAGTTTTTCCACATTCTTCTTGTCCCTTTCTTCTTCTCCCAGTACATCTCTCTTTCTCACTCCTTAATATTTTTTTGAGATCATCTCATTATAGTCAAAGTATATTCCTTCTAACTTTCCTATTAATGATAAAGTTCTCAGGAATTACATGTATCATCTTCACAAATAGGAATGGAAGCATTTTAACCATACTAAACCCCTTATGATTTCTCTTTTATGTTTAATTTTTATACTTCTTTTGAGTCCTGTATTTGAAAGTCAGATTTTCTATTCAGCTCTGGTCTTTTCATCAAGAATGCTTAAAATTCCTCTATTTAAGTAAATATCCATTTTTTTTCTCTGAAGGATCATTCTCAGTTTTGCTGGGTAGGTTTTTTTTTGGTTGTAATCATAGTCCCATTGCCTTTCAGAATATCATATTCCAA
The DNA here is from genome assembly GCA_028646595.1 of Phalanger gymnotis. Classification (NCBI taxonomy): domain Eukaryota; kingdom Metazoa; phylum Chordata; class Mammalia; order Diprotodontia; family Phalangeridae; genus Phalanger; species Phalanger gymnotis. Next base: position 5,477 of record JAQQSZ010015406.1, on the reverse strand, counting down.
GCCCTCTGCTCTTTTAATGTGGAAGCTGCTAGATCTTACATGATCCTGACTATGGCTCCACAACATTTAAATTGTTTCTTTCCAGCTGCTTGAAGTATTTGCTCTTGGACCTGGATGCTCTGGAATTTGGCATTAATATTCCTTGGAATTTTCATTTTGGGGTCTCTTTCAGGAGTTGACCAGTAGATTCTTTCAATTTCTGTTTTACCTTCTGGTGCTAGAATATCAGGGCAGTTTTCCTTGGTAATTTCTTGAAATATGATGTATAGGCTCTATTTTTTTATGGCTTTCAAGTAGTCCCATAATTCATAAATTATCTCTCCTTAGTCTGTTTTCCAGGTCTGTTATTTTTCCACTGAGATTTCCATTTATTTTGGCTGTTGACGTTATTTTATTGTTTCTTGATGTCTTCTGGGGTCATTAGCTTCTACTTTGCCCAATTCTAATTTTTAAGAAATTATTTTCTTCACAGAACTCTTGTCCCTTTTTTCCATTTGGCCAATTCTGCTTTTTAAGGAGTTTTCTTCAGTATATTTTTGTTCTTCTTTTATTATTTGATCAATTCTGTTTTTTACAGTGTTATTTTCTTCGGGTTTTTTGTGCCTTTTTTTTTTTTTACCAGACTATTAATTCTCTTTTTGTAATTTTCTTGTACCACTCTCATTTCTTTCTCCAATTTTTCCTCTACTTATCTTATTTGTTTATGCATCTTTTGTGAGCTCTTCCAGGAATTCTTGTTTGGCTTGTGTCCAATTCACTTTTTTCTTTGAGGCTTTGCTGTTGGACATTGTTGTCTTTTTCTGAGTTTGTATCTTGATCTTACCTGTCACCATAGCAGATATTTATTGTCAGGTTCTTTTTGTTGTTGTTGTTGCTTGGCCATTTTTCCTTTTATTTCTTGACTTTTAACTTCATGTTAAAGTTGGGCTGTGCTCCCAAGGTGGAAGGGACAATGTCTCAAGCTTCAGGTTTTTCATGCTATTGCATATTTCTTTAAAAAGTCTTATAGATGGATTCATAGTTTCTGGGTGTATATTGGTTGATAAACTAAATATTTTATGCCTTCTATTGTTACTATGGACAGAATTTCTCTAACTCTTTTTGCTAGATTTTTTTTCATAATATACAGGAATGCTCATGATTTATGTGGCTTTGTTTTATATCCTGCAACTTTTCTGAATTCATTATTGGTTTCAATTAATTTTTTGGTTCACTCTTTTAGTAAAGGATCATATCATCTACAAAAAGCAATCATTGTTTTGTCTTTACCTATGCTTATTCCTTTGATTTCTTTTTCCTTTATGATTGCTATAACTAGTATTTCTAGGACTATGTTAAATAGAAGTGGTAAAAATGGCCATCCTTGCTTTACCTGGAAAGGCCTCTAACTTTTCTATATCACACATAATGTTTGTTCTTGGATTTAGGTAGCTATTTACTATATAAAAGAAAAGTCCATTTATTCCCATGTTCTCTAATGTTTTTAATAGAAAGAGACTGGATTTTGTCAAAAGCCTGCTCAGCATGTATTGATATAATCACATGTTTTTTATTATTAACTTGATTTATTATATTTATACTTTTATGCTGAGCCAACCTTTTTGCTGGTACATATCCAACCTAGTCATAGTGTATAATCTTTTTACCTTTTTTAAAAGTTCATTTCCTATTATTGTCTTTAAATTTTTTATGTTGATGTTAGGGAGATTGACCTATATTTTTTGTCCTCTGCTTTGTCTCTCCTTTTTCTAGATGATTTTAGTATGTTTATGTAATATTATTAATTTTTCTTGAAATATTTGATTGAATTTGCTTATAAATTCTTCTGGTCCTGGAGTTTTTTCTTTTATTTCAGTTTATTCAATTTCTTTTTGTTATATTGGGTTATTTAAGCAATCTAACTCTTCTTTTGTTAATCTGGGCATTTTATATTTATTAATTTCCTTTGTTATCAATTTTATCACACAGTTGAATAATAATTTCTCATTTCATTCGTTTCTTCAATTGTGAATTTTTCTTTTTTGTTTTTGACATGAACAATTCTGTTTTCCTATATCTTTTTAATCATTTAGTTTACAATGTATCTGTTATTCTATCCTAATAATAGTGGAAGCCAAAACATCTCCTAGTTTTGTCTTTTCTGGTTTTTTTGCTTTTGATTTTATTAATATCATCTTTAATTTTCAAAATTTCTACTTTGTTGCTTAATTGGGGGTTTCTGAGTTGTTGCTGTTTGAAGTGTGATTTTTTTAGTTGCATGCCTAATTCATTTGTCTTTCTTTCTTTGGTTAATGAAAGCTTTTAAAGATATAAATTTCCCTTTTGGAATTGCTTTAGTCTCATGCCATAAGTTTTGGTATATTGTCTCATTATCATTTTCTTTAATGAAAGCTTCTATTTTTTTAAGTAATTTGTTCTCCAATCCATGTTTCTTAGAATTTTATAGTCTCCAAATATTTAAAAATAATTTTGCAAGGACTTATTAGTATATGCAATTTTATTGCAATGAGATCAATAAAAAAATGGTTTAGTTCTACTTTTTGTCCCAACATGGTCAAATTTTATAATGATGCCATCTACAGCTGAGCATATAAATTACTATTTCCATTCACTAATTACCAGAGAGCTACTATCTCTAATTTTCCTAAAGCTCTATTCAGGTACTTAATATTTTTCTTATTTTTATTTAGATTTCTCAAGATCTGGAAGGGGTATACTGAGTTCTCTCACTGCTGTAATTTTACTATCAATTTCTTCCTCTAATTCAGTGGACTTTTCCTTTAAGTTTTTAGATATTATCCTATGTGGTGCATACATGTTAAATATTAATACTGATTCATTATCTCTTATAACATTTATATTTATTATCTCATCTGAAATCATGATTTCTACCTCTGTTTTTTAAATTTAGCTGAAGTATAATAGATTTTGTTCCAGTTTCTCATTTTAACTCCATATGAATCTTTAGTTTGGAAGAGCAGGGGTGGTTTTCTCTGGTTTGGTTTTTTTTGGTTTTTTTTTTTGTAAACAACATACTGTTTGACTGTACTTACTAATCCCTTCTGCTATCCTCTTCTGTTTTATGGAGTTTGTGCCATTCATGTTTATAGTTGTGATTGTTCGTTGTGCATTTTCCTCCATCCTGTCTACTTGTACTTTTTCTTGTCTTTGCTCCCACACTTTTTACAAATAAAACAATGATAAAAGAGAGGGAGTTTGCCTGACTCTTGCAATCTATAAAGGAAACAGCATAGTTTCATTCTGCCATAGTTCTCTTCACTTTGTCCTATGCCCGATCCCAGGTTTTTACTCTTTCTTGGTGTTATTTTAATCTCCCATTAAACTTTCTTCTTTCAGCATTCGTCTGTTTTCCTTGCCTATCTTGTACTCCCTCTTAAAATCCTCTCTCCTCTTCTCTTTTTCATTCCCTCCTGCTTTCCTTTTGAATTTAATGTATTTCCAATACCAAGAGCTGTGATCTGTGTATGTGGGCGTGTAATTATGTTCCGTCTTTAATGAGTTAGGATGAAAGCAAGCATCATAGGATGCTTATTCCTCCTACTTTTTCCTCCATAATTAAATATTCTTCTTCTTATGAACTTCTATTATGTGATAGTGGTTTTCCTCTCTTCTTATTTCTTCTGTAATACAGTCCTCATTCCTCCCATGTTTGTCTTCTCCATAGACCACCAAAACACAACAAAAACCACATAGGCCAACGGTTGTATTTACCTTTTCCTGCTATCCTTGAAGAAATTAGGTTTCTGGGAAGACATTTGTTTTCTTACCACCTTTTAGCATGAAATCAATTCATCTCCACATATTCTCTTCCAATTAAAATGAAAATGTGTACTTTCTATGTTTCCTTTGGTTCCTACATTTCTATTCCCAAATATTTACTCAATTCTGGCCCTTTGTCAGGAATGCTTAGAAGTTCTCTATTTCATTACAGATCCATTTTCTCCCTGTAGGATCACACTTCGTCTTATTTTGTCAGGTTATTCCTGATTTTGAACTTTATCTTTCATAGTCCCATATTCTGAGTTCTCTCCTTTAAAGTAGCAGGTGCCTTATTTTGGCTCCTTAGATTCTGAACTCTGGCTTTTTACGCATTTTTTTTTCTTTTAACAGAGAAAATCCAGATTTTGTCTGTGACATTTCTGGACATTTTTATTTGGAGTTTCTTTCAAAAGTGACCAGGGACTCTTTCTATAGTCACTTTACTTTCTGGTTCTAATAGTTTTAGACAGTTTTAATTTATAATTTCTTGAAATATAGTGTCAAACTCAGATGACTGAATCTGACCTGTCCCCATTTCCAGACCTGTGAATTGCCTGAGGCTCACCAGACATTATCACTCCCAGCCTCTATTTGGTAAATGTCCCTAACTCTCCCCTCCAGAGATTCCCAAACTTGCTCTATGGACATTCACTTGTTACACAAAACAACTTACCTCTCACCTGCAGCTTAGCCATTCCTTCTGCCTTAGTACCCTGCATAAACCCTATTCCCAGCCTCCTCCTAGGGTACCCCAGCACTTGCTGTGTGGCACCCTGAGCTGGAACTCGCTTGCCCTGATTCAAGAACCTCAATTTTGCTATATTGGCTGTTTTCTCTTGAATTCAGGTTGACGATAGAATTAGACCTTTTTTTTTTTGATCATGTTTTTCCATATGGTCCCACAATTCTTAGATTTTTCTCTTGGATGTGTTTTATAGGTCAGTTTTTTAATATTACATTTCTTTGATTTTCTTCAGTATTTTTTTAAATGTTTTGGTTAAAAGAAAAAAAATGTCTCAATAAGTCCTTTTCTATTTTTCCCATTCTAATTTTTAAGGACATTCATTTTTTTCCTGAGGCTTTATTCTTGTGGGGTGTCTCTCTTTCTTGGGATTTATCCCCTGGCCATTTCTCAATCCAAGGTATTTCTTCATAATATTCAGTCTTTTCCTTGCTTTTCTTATCTCATCAGCCTAGGTGTCTAGGTAGAGAGGCCTGTGCTTAGATCAAATTCCATTCCTCCACTCCTAAATGGTATGTGCATGCCCTGACTGGTGTGGAATGTGGTGGCCATAACTAGACCCCTCCTTCTTGCCACAGGCTTCCTGAATTGCCTCCAGAGTAGGTTTCTTCCTCTGAGTTTCAGATTTCCCTGGGTTGGTCTTTATCTAAGGCCTTTTTCCTGACAAGAGGCTCAGAGTCACCATCCTCTAGGTCCTGCTGGGCTTCGAGCTGTGCTGGCCTCTCTTCTCCTGCTGCCTTGGAGCTGCTTTGTGCTATACTTTCTGCCTACTCTGCCTTTCATACTTCAGGATTTCTGCAGGATTATATTAATCATCCTGTTCATCCTATGGCTGGGTGGAGGAATCTACAGCTGATTCTCATGATTTCTTTTTTAACTGTTTGTGTTGTTAAGCAAAATTGTCTCATTAGCATGGCTTTTGTTTCTTTTGAGTGGAAGTACTTTCAGCTGTTAA
>JAQQSZ010015405.1:0-11284 GCA_028646595.1 Phalanger gymnotis | reverse complement strand
AAGGGGGGGTGGTGATAGAAGGGAGGGCAGATGGGGATGGAGGTAATCAAAAACAAACACTTTCGAAAAGGGACAGGGTCAAGGGAGAAAATTCAATAAAGGGGGATAGGTTAGGAAGAAGCAAAATATAGTTAGTCTTTCACAACATGAGTATTGTGGAAGGGTTTTACATAACGATACGCATGTGGCCTATGTTGAATTGCTTTACTTCTTAGGTAGGGTGGGTGGAAAGGGAAGAGGGGAGAGAATTTGGAACTCAAAGTTTTAAAAACAGATGTTCAAAAACAAAAAAAAAGTTTTTGGATGCAACTTGAAAATAAGATACACAGGCAATGGGGCATAGAATTTTATCTTGCTCTACAAGAGAGTAAGGGAAAAGGGGATGAGAGGGAAGTGGGGTGACAGAAGGGAGGGCTGACTGGGGAACAGGGCAACCAGTATATATGCCATCTTGGAGTGGGGGGGAGGGTAGAAATGGGTAGAAAATTTGTAATTCAAACTCTTAGGAAAATCAATGCTGAAAACTAAATTTAATAAATAAATTTAAAAAATTAGAAATAATAATTATTTGAAATGTTAACGGAGAACTCACAAAATTCCAGGGAACTAGCAATTTCACTTCAAAAATCTTTCTTTTTGCTGGATAGATCCTCTATTGCTGTAGTCATGATAGTATTAATAATATTTTTCATACATATTTACAAACACAAAGATGCAAACACATATACATAGTTATTCCCACATACTAAACCTACCAAATGCTTTAAGTTCTAAAATTCTATATTCACTACACATCTATTTCTGTCCAAAAGCAAAAACTGTAGAAAAGGATTTCTTAGTGTTGTAAAAAGGGGCATCATGAATTATTTACAGTAAATCACCTTTTATAACCCTCCTCAATCTTTCATAAACTGTATCCTCCTATTCTATTTGATATTTTATCCAGAGTCTTAATGCAGAATAAGTCATGGAAATCTCTTAAAATCCTAAAAACCTTTTAACAGTACATGGTTCCTGCATTCTGTAAAACTCTTTGAAAGGTTGTATTGATATTCTGTAATTATTTTTGCTTCAGCCTTCAAAAAAGATGCTAGGGGCTTTGAAACTACAGGTAATTAATACAAAATTCCAGAAGCTTTGAACTTTGCCAGAACATCTGTTTTGAAAGATAAAATTTTGTCTTGCCTTCCTGACATGTCAGAATGTCTGATTAAAGTAACATGTGTGTTTATCTTTCTAAAGTCCATGTTCTGACCTTCTCTGAAAGCTTTTGTGATGTGCTGCACTCAGATTATTAGATTATTTACCAATTTATTTTGAATAGATGGTCACCACCTATGGTACAAGTCATAAGCAGGTTCATTTTTTAAAGGTTAGCAACTTTTCAGATGCTGTTGTTCTGTTATATGGAATGCCTACGAATTCAGAACAGGCGCCCTAGATTCAGGGTCACTTTCACATACTCCTCATCTTTTCATAGTAATAGAACCCTGACTTTTCCCATATGACATCATTTGCCCCATTACTGCTGCAACAGAGGCTCTAGATTGCTAGTTAAGGATGATGGATTGGTATACTCTTTATTTTGCTGTGACATTTCATAACATTTCTTCCACCATCATTTGACAATCTTTTGAAGGCTCTGCCAACTGTTTCCACCATGTTCTTCTGTGTCCTCATTAAGATCTATGGATTTACAATGCATGTTCACTTTCCTCAATTATTTAAAAAACTAGCCCACAGATAATCTTTTTATTCACTTTGTGTCTTGAGTATTCACATTAATATTTTGACTGATTTCCTTAATCCCACAATTCTTTTACATTATCAATGTCTCAATTTCAGCTCCACTTCATGTTAGTCATGTTCTTACACAGACACACCTTGGAAGTTATCATGTATCTCACATTTCCCATACTAAGATTAGAAGAATGATTCCCTCTCAGGTAGTGAGTTCTTTCTTTATGGTTGGTTCTCTTTTTTGCTGCCAATAGTAATATGCTGCAGATACTCTCTCTCTCTCTCTCTCTCTCTCTCTCTCTCTCTCTCTCTCTCTCTCTCTCATTAACTGATTGTTTTGAGAGTGTCTCAATTTTTAAAGGGTGTGTGTCTGAACTTTGATTTAATAATGGCTAGCTCTCTTCTAAATTCTGGGAAATAAATGTAAACTCATCAGTACACACCATTCAGGACCATAACATTTTCTTTTCTCTATTACTTGTCCATTTATTATGGACATATGTTATTATGTCAACTGGGATGGGAAAATTCAATTGATCAAATAATCTGCTCCCTACTACAATTCAGAACAGCTCCACTTCCAGAACTTGAACTATGAACCTTACTTCTCTAATCACAAACACTTTTATCTCTATGGCTCTTACCCCCAACTGCTATTGAACACAAATACCCTTGAAATGACATTTAGTCTTTGGCATCAATCCTATTTTCCCTGTCCATCCCAGCTGGCTTTGTGCCTTCATGTGTGTTGTCCTAAATCATTCATTCATAGAAGAGCTATCAGTAAGATTTCACTAGCACTTACTTTTAGTACATGAAGCTTCCCTCCCACCTTCTTATTGAAGCATTATCTGGTCAGCAGTACAGGATGTGGGGACTCATGTGGTCTCAAGACAGCCACCAAGTCAGAAACACCTGGACTTCTGAGACAGAGATTTGGACCAATTTCATGATAGTAGGACTTTATGTACCTTTAGGATGCCAGAAAAACACGTCACTAAGGCTAGAGGCTAAACAAAAAACAAAATTTGTGTCAAAGGAGGCAAACGGGCCAATCAGGTTCTGAAGACAGCTTTCTTCCATCTTAGGTAAAACTAGCATAATTCATGTTGCTAGAGCAGATCAGGAAGAATACTGTCATATATTAATCTAATTATACTCTGAGACCTATATATCCACACTCTTTCTCTTAGATGAACTTCAAATCTCACGTAACCAATTTCATGTCAGACATTTCAAATCTGATTTCCCAGTGACATCTCAAATGTAACACAACCAAAACTGAACTCATCAGCTTTCCCCCTAAACTCTTCCCACTTCCAAACTTCCTCTATTTCTGTGGAAGACACCTATCTCCTTCCAGCATAGTAATGTTGATATTAAACTATACACCTCATTTTTCTTCACCCCACATATCCTATCAGTTGCCAAATTTTGCTGTTCCTATCTTCATAATATGTCTAACAACTAACCCCTTCTTTTTACTTACATAGCTACCATCTACAAACCTCATCAACTCATGGCATGCCTAGATTATTGCAAGAGCCTCCTAAATATTCCCTCTGCCTCAAGCCTCTTTCCACTCTAGCACATTTTTCAACCTGTTTCCAAAGTAATTTTTCTCACATACAGAACTGACCTTCTAACTCCCTTATACAGTGTACTTCTCATTGCCTGTAGTATAAAATATTAAATCCTTTATTTAGCTTTTAATATCTAAACAAGCTGTTCTAATCTGTGATATCAGCATCACAAGACATTACTCCGCCTTCCCTTACTCTGTGATTCAGCCAAACTGGCTGGAAAGTCAGGAAGGGTTAAGGTTGTCAAGGGCTTTAAAAACCAAAGTACTGCATATTTGATCCTGGAGCTCATAACAAATGACTGGAGGTTATTGTTTGTCCTTCATTTTCAAAGCATACCAATGACATCACAAGACAATGTCTTGACTCGTTCATGAATTGGATTTAAGTGAGGCAGTTACACAAAATTGTCAGTTTCACTCACCTTCAGAGTCATTAAAATCCAGTGTCAAGATAAAAGTCAAGATGACTAGCAATGACTGGGGATGCAGTGGATGACCTTGGTGTCTTCCATGTCTAATTAAGCTCTAAGTACTGTCCACATGGCCATTGGAACAAACTTTTCTCATCTACCCATGCTGCTGGAGGAAGTCTTCACCTGCTTAAGGCAGACACCCTCCTAACTCACCAACAGTTTTGAGACTTAGAGATTACCCTCAAGCTGGTTTAGCCTATCTGCCAAATTGATTTTACCTGGGTGTGGCTGCTACATAAGTTACAGCCTCTTGGAGCCACAAGTGAGAGTTTAGTGCCAGGTAGACATGAAAAGTGAATGAGCAGCACCGAAAAGGGCTTGGTGATCCCTCACACCAGAGGTGTTATTCCTTCCTGAACACCCCAGACTGTAGTTACCTGAATAGGTAGATGCTTAAAGATAACATGACCAGAACTTCACCTAGTAAATTAGTCTGGCAACTGAGTGGAGAATAGATTGGAAGGGGAAGGAATTTGATACAGGGAGATGAACCTTCCAGTCCAGGTAGGAAACACTGAGAACTTGAAGGAGGAGAGTGATGAGTGTGAGTGGAAAGAAAGATATTTGTATGACAGATATTTTGAGGCTAGAAACAGTAAGACTTGTCAATAGAATGGATACATGGAGTGAATGCAAGAAAGAATTTAGGAATAGTAATGAGATAGTATGCCTGGATAGCTGGGAGGAAGATGATGCTTGACAATAACTGGAAACTTTAGAAGAGAATTAGGTTATGGGGGGAATTGAATGAATTTTACCTCGGAGAGGTTGAGTTTGAGATGCCTATAGAATATCCAATTTGAGATGTCCAAAAAGCAATTAATGATAAAATACTAGAACTCAGGATTGAGATTTGGGCTGGATACGTGGACCTGGGAATCATCCATAAAGATATGATCACTGAACTGCTGTTAATTAATTAGATCATCAAATGAGATAGTACAGAGGGAGAAGAGAAAAGGGCCCACCACAGAGTATTGGTGGACACCCAAAAATAGAAGGTATGATATAGATGAAGAATCAGCCAAAGAGACTGATACAGAATAGTTGGATATGTTGGAGGAGGAAGATGAGTAGAGAGCTGTGTTACAAAAACCTATGGTGAAGAGAATATTAAGAAGGGGAGGCTCAACATTATCAGAGGCTTGAAAGAGGTCCAAAAGGATTACCACTAATAAAAGCCATTAAATTTGTCAATTAGATCATTGATGACTTTGGAGAGAAGAGTGTAAGTTAAATGATGATGCTTAAAGCCAGACTGCAGACAGTGTATAGTCAAGTGAGAGAATATGAACTAGAGATAGGGATTGCAAATTACTTTCTCAGTCTTGCCAAAAAAAATAAAACATAAAGGATGAGAGAAGGGCATACAAACTGATAATATCTTTACAGATTAAAGAGAGTCAAGGATATTTGGAGGTATCAGGGAAGGAGGCATTAATAGAATAAGGCTAAAAATTAGAAAGAATAGAGATGACAAAGGGAAATTTTTTTAGGAGAAGACAGGATAGACTAGAATTGAAGATCCATGAAGAGTCATTTGTCTTGGTAATAAGAAAAGCCACTTCTTCATGAGAGACAGAGGTGAAGGAGAATAGTGGGGGGAGACGTCTTAGTAATGTAAGATGAGGAAAAATGAAGAAGGAGCTCTTAATTAATGTCTTCATAGTTCTCAATGAAAAATGAAGAGAGGACCTCAGCTGAGAATGTGGGGTTGAAGCTGACATAAGAAATTTTATGAGAGACTAAAGGTTTGGAAAAATGACTGTGATGAGTAAGATAGAGCTTAGAAGGATGTCAAAGAATTGTAATGTAGTGAGTTCATCTAACATGAATTTGTAATGCATCCAATTTACATGGTTAGGTGTTTTTTTTTCACTTCTGTTCAGCAGGTTATGAGCAAAAGCAAAGTTGGGGTATGGTGGGAATAATTCAGGGTTGATATTTGTCAAGGTATGATAAGCAATAGGACAAGGGAGCAAGGAATTCAAGCTTAGAAGATAGTGTAAAGTTGAACTGATTCACCAAAATGTCAAGATAGGAAAGGGAGGAGCGTATGGCTTTTGAAGGAACCTGGGAAAGAACTGAAGGATTAAAGGCCTAGAAGTCACAGAAAGGAGAAAGAACAAAGTTGGTGGTTGTAAGGCAGAGGGAAAGATAGAATCCTCAAGATTTTTGATCAAAAGAATTCCCAAGTTCTTGCGCATGAAAGAGTACTTGTGGGTGATAGAAAGGACAAGGGTATAAACCATCTCTATGTATATCTAAGGTGAATTGGAAGTGTAGGTCATGAAAACTGGTAGATTAAGGAAATGGAAAGTAAGCGTATTTGAAAGTATCACTGTAAGTGTTAAAATATTCTAATATGAGGGCAGGCACTAGGGAAGAGACCATGAGCCAGGCATTGAACTCATTGAAGATGGAAGAATATGCTGAGAGTCAATAGATAACGATCATCAGTATCTGCACTAGTTCATAAATTATAATAATGTGAACTTCAAAGGAAGAGAGATTGCTGAATGATGGTGGTCGACACAATCTATAAGTGGTGATGAGAAGCCAGGTACAATATGACTCCCTCACCAAAAATAATGAGTTGGAGATATGAATGAAAGCACAAACAGTGATACAAGGGTGGGGACGGAAATCATATCATCAGAAGGGGGTTAGGTCTCAGTGAATACTAGAAGATAGAAGAAAATCTAAGATTAAAACAAATTTGTTAATTACTAACTAGGTTTACCAGAGAACACAATGGAAAGGGTAGGTAGATTTGGAGTAGGATATTTGGAGGTATAGGGTGGAGGAAGGTTTGACGTAAGAGAATAGGTAGGCAGCGATAAGGAATAGGGTTTGAACTTCAGTAGTCTGGAGGTTTAAAATCTCTGAGATGGTGAGAGAATGATGAGATAGGGGCTTGCTAAACACTGAGGAATAAGTCTAGGCAGAGTATCAGCGGCAGGAGAGAGGTCCAAGGATGGAAATTGGTAAATTATTTAAGGAACTCGCTCAAGGTCCAACTTCATGGCAGGTAGTGATATTGTTTTCTGTGAAGCCTGCTGAGACCTGCCTTATAATAGGCAAGCCCAGGTAAAGTACGGAATGAGGGAATCAGGTCAGGAAACAGGAGTTGGTAGTTTGAGAAACATACAGACCTGGGAAGGCCTCTGGAGAAATTTCTTTAAGCAAGAAGCAAGTGACCTAAATTGTGACTAATGCAAGGCTCATTGCAAAGGATTATGGTGCAGAGCCGTAGTATAGAGGTATATGACCTAGATCAGGGCTACTGCAGGACTCCCTGGGAAGTTTCAGTGACTTTGCACTTTCTATTTCACATGCCTGGAGTGTATTGTTCCGCCTGAAGTCTACCTTTTAAAATGCCTGTCTTCCTTTATGATAGAGCTGAAGCACTATGTTCATCATGCAAGCTTTCATGATTGCTCCAAACATTAGTGCCCTCCTTCTAAACTATTCTTGTGTTTAAGTATTCAGTATATATTTTAACTTATTGGCTTTATATTTATGTTGAATATATGTATGAATATGCATAAATGCAGTATATGTATAACAATATATGCATACGCATATAGATATTTGTATAATATAAATATATATACCTATATAACATAAATTTACATCTAAATATTATGTATGTACACATGTATATATGTATTCAAGCTTGCACTGGGATACGAGACAAAAGTACATATAAATCTATATAAACAATATATAGACCTAAATTTACATATCATATATAAACATTTATATTTATATACATATATGTATACATACAAATGTCTACATATGTGTGGCTAGATAGGGATTTTTTTTCCATGTACTTATCTCCAGCATGCAAATTCCTAGCAAGTAGAGATGTTTGATTCTTTGTGCTGGTATACCTAGCACTTAAGTATTCAACATATGCTTGTTGATTAGTTGAACTATTCAGTAATTGAACTGCTCTACCACTCTTGATTTGCATTCCTTTTATCCTTGTCTTCCAGTGAATTTCCAAAATCAATTGTTCCAAGTTTTTTATATGCCTTATGACCTCATCTCTAGTCCCACTTTCCTCAAATTTTGTGGATGCCTAGCCTATTAATTTACTGAAAATTTTAAGGCCATCTGACATGAACTCTCTTATCATCCATCCTCTAAACTCTGATGTAGCTGTGTTTCTTAATATATACTTTCTTTTTTTGCTTTCTTATTTCTCTCAGAGGAAGAATAGCAGCTATTTCAGTTCATCACCTTTTTTTCTGACCTACTGTAAGAGCCTCCTAACTGGTCTCCTTACTTCCAGTGTCCCCTGCTTTCATAGATTCTCCACATAGATTTCAAATTGTTTTTAATTCCTGAAACATAGACATCGCCACATCACTCTCTTATTCAAAATCTTCAGTCTATTTCTATTGATTCTACAATAAATATAGACCCCTCAGTGTGGTATTTAAGGCTTCCACCTAGCTCTAATCTACCTTTCTAGTCTTTTTTTCTTCTGGTTTACCTTCGTGAAAAAACTATTTCAGTCTACCTGTACCGATAACTCCTTTCTTAACATGAAATTCCATCCATTACCTCCATTATCGTAAACAATTATTCCCCGTATTTGGAATATAATTTGACTTTGGCTTACTTTAAAGGCTTAGCCCAAAGAAAACCAAATTGCCAGTATAAAAAATTAAAAGGGTGAATTCACCACCAATGAAGAGGAAATTAAAACAATAATTAGGAGCTATTTTGCCCAACTCTATGCCAATAAATATGACAATCTAAGTGAAATGGAAGAATATTTGCAAAAATATAAATTGCCAGAGTAACAAAGGAGGAAATACAATTCCTAAATAAGAACATTTCAGAAAAAAAAAATTGAATAAGCCATCATCAAACTTCCTAAGAAAAAATCTCCAAGGCCATATGGATTTACAAGTAAATTCTAACAAAAATTTAAAGAAAAATTAATTCCAATATTATATAAACTCTTTGGAAAAATAGGTGAAGAAGGAGTCCTACCAAATCCAAATCTTTTAAGGTTTTTCTGAAGTTTGCCTGCTCATCATCTCTTATACACAATAGTTTTCATTACATCCATATACTACAGTGTGTTCAGCCATTCCTCGATTGACGGGTATCCCCTCAGTTTCCAATTCTTCACCACTACAAAAAGAGCCGCTATAAATATTTTTGTCCATGTGGGTCCTTTTCCCATTTGTCTTTGGGACATAGCCTTAGATGTGGTATTGCTGGGTCAAAGGTATGCACATTTTTATAGCCCTTTGGGCATAGTTCCAAATTGCTCTCCAGAATGGCTGGATCAGTTCACAACTCCAACAATGCATTGGTGTTCCAATTTTCCCACATCTTCTGCAGCATGTATAATTTTCCTGTCTTGTCATGTTAGCCAATCTGACAGGAGAGGTGTGGGACATAAGAGCTGCTTTGATTTGCATTACTCTAATCAATAGTGATTTAAAGCACTTTTTCATGTGACTGCCTTTTCATATCCTTTGACCATTTATCAATTGGGAAATAACATATTCTTATTAATTTGAGTCAGTACTCTACATATTTTAGAAATGAGGCCTTTATCAGAGATACTAGTTATCAAAATTATTTCCCAGTTTTCTTCTTCCCTCCTACTTGGTTGCATTGGCTTTGTTTGTACAAAACCTTTTCAATTTAATGTAATCAAAATTATCCATTTTGCATTTCATAATGTTCTCTATCTCTTTTTGGTCATAAATTCTTCCATTCTCCAGAAATTTGACAGGTAAACTATTCCTTGTTCTCCCAGTTTGCTTATAGTATCAGCTTTATATCTAAATCCTATACCCATTTGGACTTTATTTTAGTATATAGTATAAGGTATTGGTCTATGCTCAGTTTCTGCTGTATCATTTTCCAGTTTTCCCTGCAGTTTTTCTTAAATAGAGAGTTCTTATCCCAGGAGCTAGAGTCTTTGGCTTTATCAAATAGTAGATTACTATAGTCATTGACTATACTTAAACTATTCCACTGATCTACTACTCTATTCCTTAGCCAGTATCAAGTAGTTTTGATGATTGGTGCTTTATAACACAATTTAAGATCTCTTATGAGTAGGGCACCTTGCTTAACATTTCTTTTCATTAATTTCCATGATATTCTGGACTCTGTTCTTCCAGATGAATTTTTAAATTATTTTTTCTAGCTCTATAAAACAATTTTGGTAGTTTGATTGGTATGTCAATGAATAAGTAAATTAATTTAGGTAGACTTGTCATTTTTATTATATTGGCTCAGTCTACCAATGAGCAACTGATATTTCTCCACTTATTTAGATCTGACTTTATTTCTTTGAAAGGTATTTTGTAATTGTGTTCATATACTTCCTGGGGTTGTTTTGGCAGGTAGACTCTCAACTATTTCATAAATATTCTTTTTTTTTTAATTAGAGAGGAGGCATTTTATTCATACAAATAGAGGAATTTTCCAAGGCCACATCCATATTGTCTCAAGTTTTGTATTAGTGACTAAGGTCAAGGATTTGGAGAATGTCTTTCAGCTTTTGCTTGGTGTATCATGGAGATAGAAAAGAGATGTCCAAATATCATGTGGTCCAATCTTAGCCTTCAGGAGGATGAATGTGTAGCTGTACCAGGCTGATGATTTTCTCCTTTTTTTCATTTTTTAAATTTAATTTATTTAATATATTTAGTTTTCAGCATTGATTTTCACAAGAGTTTGAATTACGAATTTTCTCCCCATTTCTACCCTCCAGCCCACTCCAAGATGGCGTATATTCTGGTTGCCCATTCCCCTGTCAGCCCTCCCTTCTTTCACCCCACTTCTCCTCCCATTCCCCTTTCCCTTCTTCTCTTGTAGGGCAAGATGAATTTCTACACACCATTACCTGTGTATCTTATTTCCTAGTTGCATGCAAAAACTTTTTTTTTTGTTTTTGAACTTCCGTTTTTAAAATTTTGAGTTCCAAATACTCTCCCCTCTTCCCTATCCGCCCACCCTCCCTAAGAAGGCAAGCAATTCAACATGGGCCGCATGCGTATCATTATGTATAACCCTTCCACAATACCCATGTTGTGAAAAATTAACTATGTTTTGCTCCTTCCTAACCTATCCCTCGTTATTGAATTTTCTCCCTTGACTCTGTCTCTTTTTGAAAGTGTTTGTTTTTGATTACCTCCTCCCCCTGTCTACCCTCACTTCTATTGTCTCCCCTTTTTTATCTTCTTCCTCCTTCTTTCCCGTGGGGTAAGATACCCAATTGAGTGTGTATGGTATTCCCTCCTCAGGTCAGATCCGATGAGAGCAAGATTTACTTATTCTTCCTCACCTGCCTTCTCTTCCCTTCCTACAGAACTGCTTTTTCTTGCCACTTTTATGCGAGATAATTTACCCCATTCTATCTCTCCCTTTCTCCCTCTCTCAATATATTCCTCTCTTATCCCTTATCCCTTAATTTGATTTTATTTTATTAGATATCATC
>JAQQSZ010015404.1:0-11284 GCA_028646595.1 Phalanger gymnotis | reverse complement strand
GGGGGGGGGAGGAAATGGGGAGAAAATTTGTAATTCAAACGCCTGCGAAAATCAAGGCTGAAAACCAAACATGTCAAAAATAAATTAAAAAAAAATAAAAATAAAATAAAAATTAAAATTAAAAAAAAAGGACAATGGCACACTGTAGAATCCTGAGGGCAGCGACCAGGCCATGAAGGTGCTGGAGTCCTTGGCACATACGGATCTGTGGAAAGAACTGGGTATGCTTATGCTGGGAAAGAGAAGGATCAAAAGGTCGTGAGAGCTACCTTCAAGCATGTGGAGGGCTGCTCTGCTCTGCCCCAGAGGGCATGACTATGAACAGTGAGGGGAAGCTGCAAGGAAGAAAATTTAGGCTTAATCTCAAGAAAATCTCCTAACAATTGGAGCTGCCCAAAGATAAATGTGAAAGTGTCCCCCTCCACACAAATAGAGCTTACACTCTGCTAGGGAAGACAAAATGTAAACTTGGTACATGTGTTTGTCCATAGATAGATAGCTATAAATTTAATTAATTAACAAATTAAATTTAATTAATAATAAATCAAATTAATTAAAATAAATAAATTAAATTAATAGGTAAAATAAATTAAAAGGTAATTGGGGAGAGAGGTGGGGCAGAAGGCTCTAACAGATGGGAGGAACAGGAAAAGTCTCATGTAGAAGGTGAAATGTGAACTGAATCTTGAAGGAAGACAGAGGAACTAAGAGGCAGAAGCAAGGAGAAATTTTTGACAAGAGAAAAAGACTTTGCAAAGGGCAGAGAGAGGACAATGGAATGTCTTCTATGAGGAACAGCAAAGGGGGACGGTACCTCTGACTCAGGGAGTGTGAGAGGGGGTGATGTCGGATATGCTCGGAAAGTCAGATGGGCCTGACATAGGAAGGGCTATAAGAGCCAAGCACAATGGCTTAGACTTGACACAAAGGAAAGGAAACAGGGAGCTCTGGGAGTTCACTGGTAGGGGAAGGGCATGGTGATACCAAGGCTTTAGAAAAGTCACTGAAAGTCACAAGGTCGACCTTTCTGCCACATACCAGCCCTGAGGTTACTTGGAGAAGGTTATCACACAGCTCTCAGGTCTTGGTTAATCTACACATGCCTAGCCTCTTATCTTGGTGGTTTATTTAACTTTATGTTGGCATCAATTCGGAGATCTAGCACAGTTTTCTTCTATGGCAAACTCAGTGATGAAACGGTTTTGGAATTTGTTTCCGGTAACAAGTCAACACTTCTCAGTGGCTGAGCTGAGACTAAAATGGTACTTCCACTGTTAGTCTTTGTCAAACTGTGTTTACAAAATGTCTCCTCCAGTAAAATGAGAGGGCTCAGGAGGGGCTGTTTTCACCTTTCTTTGTACCCCTGGGCCTTAGCACAATGCTCCTCATATAGCAGGCACTTAACAAACACTTGTTGATTGCCAGACAATACACTTCATTTATATACCCCAGGAACTTTAGGAATAATCTGTCTTCAGCTCAGACCCAGCCATGTTAGCCTTCTACTAAAAATCTTCCAAAGCTCCAAAGTGCCTTCCATACTCCTCTGCCCAGCATTCGAGGTCCTCCACCCAACTCTTCCACCTCAATTTCATGTATTCTCCTCCATATTCTATGCTCCAGGCACATGCTGGCTAACTCTCTGCCCTAAAAATATGCTGTGCCATTTCCCACTTCCAAGCCATTCCTTACACTGTCTTTCCTATACCTTCTCTCCCAAATGAATTCCTGCCTGTTCATCACTTTAATTCACACTTTCTCTGCTGAAGCCTTCCCTGATGTCCACACATTCCTCCAAACCAAAGCTCCCACAGGCCTTTATCTGCCTTTCTCTAATGCCCTTCCCATGTAACACCGAAGAGGACAGCCATACCTGCTGGTGTCTTATTCCCTGACTGGCCTGTGTGCTCCATGAGGACAAGGCCCTTGGCGTTATTCTGCCCTCATACCCAACCCAACCAAGCTCTACACACAGTAGGCACTTGATAAACATTTTCTGTATTGTACTGTAAGAGAGAGACTACAGCGTAACGGATAGAGAGTCACCCTAGGGTTCAAAGGAGACCTGGCATCAAGTACCACCTCGGACACACACCAGCCATGTGTTCCTGCCCAGGCTGCTTAACCTCCCAGTGTCCTAGGCACTCTGAAGACAAAGAGGTGCTCATCTGTTACTTTAGTAGAGGAAAATTATTCACTAGAAGTCTCCAATTCCAATAAAATCTCAGATCCAAACCAAAACCAAACCAAACACTGTATGGAGAGATGCATGGCAAGGTGGCAGTACTGTACTGTCAGGGAGGCCTTTGCTCACAGAGTAATATAAAGGATAATGTTTAGAAAATAGGAGATTAAGACAGGAAGTGAAAGGCTCAGGTGTTAAGAGACCACAAATAGATGGACCAAGTGAGTGCTTCCTGTGTAGCCAAGTGCTCCCTGGGCCTCTTCCCTACATTCTGAGTGGACCCTTTAGAGAGGCCCAAAAGAAAAATCAAGGACAAACATCACACCAAAGTTGAAGGTGTAGGAGAGGAGTACTGGAGGCAACAATATCACATACCCATCCATGGGGGAGAGAAAGAGCAAAGATAGTATTTTGTAGTATTTCCACTAAGTTCCACGCATCACAGAAACTGCCTAGATCCCAAATGGCACACATCGATGGGCAAGAGCTGGCATGTTAAATTAGAGACCATTTCTTACAAACACAGTCTACCCTCTCCAAGGTCAACCTTAGATAGCACTTGCCATTCCTAATACTGAGTGATCAGTCAAGAGCAAGCACTTAAGGAAGGTCTAGCTCCAGGACACCAGGACCCCCACCTGCACCACACCTGGGGCCTTACATGTTTGGCACTTACCCTGATGCCAGAAATTCTTTGCATCATCACTTGGCGGTTTGAATCATGGTGTCCAGGCATTTGCTTCGGACCAGGGAACATGAAGTCTCTCGTGTTTTCCTCATATGTAGAGAGTGTTTCACCCACTGGAAGGAACAGATTTTAGGACCGAAAATGGATCAAGACATCAATACACACTCTTGTGTCCAGAAACAATGGCATCTTTTACAAACTGTCCTGTCAGATTCTCATTGTATTTGGCCAATTTAAGACTACTGCCCGGGTTCACTCAAATCAAAGTCAATTGAAAGTCATGTCATCATTTCCTTGATGTCACGGTCCTCTACTAGAACAAAGGAGAAACACAACAACCTGGTCCTCTTCAAGAATGAAGTTCAAACACAACCTGTGAGTAGCTTCTCCTCTCCTCCCCTCCCTTCCTCTCCTTCCCTGAGGGTGCTCTGCCCAAAGGAAGGTACATTTCGATGGCCAAAGGCTGTCTCCTTAACTTTGGGCTTAAGGACTAGATTTCTTTTTCAAAACCAAGCCTTAAACCCAACTCACTCTGGAGCTCATGGATTCAACAATAGGTCCCTGTCCTCCTAGCACACAGTGAATATAAATGCTAAATAGTAACTGTTTCTCTGTTGGGCAAGAACCCTGAGAGTCTTCCCCTCCCAGCTTGATTTTTTTTTGAATTTTTGATTAAAGGAGCCATCCCTTGATTAACTTCTTAAAGACTCCTATTCACTGAATGGACATTAACCTCACTCAAAGTGAGAACCTGAAAAGACCTTAGCCCAAAAGGGCCAGGGTCTCCAAATGCATCCTGGGCCATCTCCAGTTGTCCTGGGGAATATCAGGCCACTGGACCCAGATGGCTCTGGAGGAGAAAGTGAGGCTGCTGACCTTGCATAGTCCTCCCTCACTCAAATCAAAGTCAACTACAAGTCATGTCATCATTTCCCTGAGGTCATGGTCCTCTTTGAGAATGAAGGACAAACTCAACAACCAAGGCTGCATCCTGAATCTTAATACTTCTTAAGGAAGGAAGCCCTGAATGGTGATGTGTGTGTATGTATGTATGTATGTATGTATGTATGTATGTATTTGTATATATGTATGTATGTATATGTATGTATATCTACATACATATACATATATACATACATACACACACACATATTATATATATAATTTTTTACTTGAAAAGGAAATCCAGCATGGAAAGCAAGAGATCCCCAATAATCGTTTCCCTCCATTTCTGTTTTGCTGAAATGTTGCTGTGATTCTAACCCCCTCTCAGTTTCTCCCCTCCAGCCTATCCCTAGCCTCCTCATGGCACAGAATCAGCTCTGAGTTCTTGAAGGCTGGGTAGCCAGCAGAGCAGAAAAGCCTCTAGGACAGACCTGGTGACTAACCATGATCCTGTCATTGGGGGACAGACCAAGAAAAGTTCTGAGAGATTCATCACCAAAGGTCTGGTCATGAGGTACTAAATACAAATCATAGAAAACTCATGCCGATGAATCAGAATATCAAACTATTAGTTATCGGCAACTGATCTGCTATCTTATCTCTAAAGTGGGGATATTTTCACACATTCAACAAGTAATTTGGGGTCACAAAAGAATGGTTTTTAAAAAATACAACTTCAGTTTTACTTAAAATGTAGATCCCTACAACCTATTACCATCAAGAAAACCCCTTGAAGGTGATGGCGGCGGTGCCCACCTGTAATCCTTGCTATTGGGGGAGGCTGAGGCTCGTTGAGTTTGGGAATTCTAAGCTGCAGCAGGGCTAGAGCTAACGGGGTGTCGGCACTAAGTACAGGACTCAGGTGGTTAAAACCCCAGGAGTAGAGGCCGCCAGCCTGCCTGAGGATAGGTGAACCAGCCAGGTCAGATTAAAGCCTCTGTACCAATCAGCATCAGGACTGGGCCCAGGAGAAGTTGCTACACTTCCAGGTTGGGTGAGATACGAGGACATAGTCTTAAACCAACAGAGACCCATCTACCCCTCTCCCACTCCACTCCTGCTAATGATTTGTTTTTCAATAAAGCAGGGAGGAATGTTTCCTGTTCTCTCTACATAAACATCAAATGATGCAGAAACAGACATTTAGAAGTTTTCATGGTTCCTACAATATAGTTAATATATTAGCTAATTGTGATTAACTGTAAATACAATTAATGCTCAAGTTTTCAAGTCACCCTTTTTGCAGTGGTTACCCTTTTTTAAAAGTGGGGAGAGGGTCAGCTATAGGGAGGGAATACACTGACAAGGGCCATGTGGTAAATAGGAGGCATTATTTTTAGCAACTTCACAAAAACTAAATCTTGAATTTTGGTGGTTACAACAATAGTGGATAAAGTCAGTTTATATCACATTTGAAATAATCTCTATTCATCAAAGTTTGGACAATATGTTCCCTATCACCTTGGCCAGGCATCATCCAGATCTATTCAGCCCTAAACAAAACAGTTCTTAAACATGGAAGAGGCCAAGGATGGGGGTAGGACTGGGGTAGGGGAGATGGAGAAGGTCATCCCACTGTGAACTGGCTCCCCACATATGCCCCATGTTGTCTTAGGAATAGAAGCAGTTCCATACCTGGCAGAACAAGCTGTATCAACTCAAACACTGCTGTGTCACCTGCAAAGAAAGCAAACAGATTTTTCCTGAGTATAAACAAAGCCAGGTCAACCCAAAGTCATTTTCTCAGCAGATTAGACCAGTCACCAGGCAAAAAGGCAAAGGTACATTTCCATACTCTCAGCAGGTCCCTGGCCAACTCACTCTTCTTCATACACAATGCTCCAAATATCTGAGAAATTCAGAGAAAGGTGCGAAAATTTGTATGAACTGATTCAGAGAGAAATAGGTAGAATGAAGAGGACAACGTGTGCTGTGGCCATAACTATGTAATGGATCATTAAAGGAAATCAGACCCTGAGTATGGAATGGCTGAGAAGTTTCCAGGAAAGGAACAAGGAAACATCTCATCCCTCCCAGTGAACAGAGCAGGAACTCCCAGGACAGAGTGTCACACTAATGGGTATTTTTGCTTAACTGTCAAAAAGGAGCATCAGTGGATGTAAAGACAAAAAGAATAATAATTTTTTAAAGGGGAGGGTGGTTACATCTGATTGTGGGAACTTAGGAAGCTTGAAGGGACCCTACATGCCCTATGAAGGATACACAGGGCAGGAAGCACAGGACACATAAAAGGAAGGGCAATAGTCCATTTTCATCAAATTAGAAATGAGCCTGGCTAGGACCCATCTCCCCCAGACTGGCTGGTTCACCCTAGAACCTCCATTTTAGGGAGGAGGCCCAAACCAGTGATGTCTCTATCCCCTTCTAAACTGCTCAAACTGCCGATTCATCAACACAAAAGTTCTAAACACATCTGACTCCAAAGCACGAGCAAAATGTCAAAGAGAAACACAGCTTGAACATAAGGTTCAACTAGAATTCCTAGAAGAAACGAAGTGAGAATTTTAAAAAGACTTCAAAATGGTTTTGTAAATGAAATGAGAGTACTAATGGGAAAAAAAATGAAAAAGAAATGAGACCTATAGAAGAAAGAATTGGAAAGGGAACTAACAGCTTGGCACAAGAGGTAAAAAAACTCGCTCAAGAAACAAACTCCCTGAAAATCAGATCGGAACAAATAGAAGCTAAACACTCCATAAAACAACAAGAAATATTAAAATATTCCATAAAACAAGAAATATTAAAATACTAAATCAAAAGAAAATAGAAGCAACTGTAAGATATCTCCTAGCAAAAACAACTAACCTGGGAAAAAGATCCAGGATAATTTAAGAATCATTGGACTACCTGAATGCCATGACCAAAAACTGTCCAAATCTCAGAACCATAAGGCAAAGTGGAAATAGAAATCATCACCAGTCCTCTCCTGACACAAACTCTAAAATGAAAACTCCCAGAGACATTACAGTCAAAATCCAGAGCTTCCACATCAGAGAAAAAATACTACAAGCAGTCAGAAAAAATTCAAGTAGGAGCCACAGTCAGGATCGCACATGATTCAGCAGCCACCACTGTGTTATAAAGAAACAGAAAGCTTGGAATATGGTATTACAAACAGCAAAGGCTACAGGCTTACGGCCAAGAATAATTTCCCCAAGAAAAAAAGTATAATGCTATAGGAGGAAAAAAAAGGCCTTTTAACAAAATAGAATACTTTTCAAGCATTCCTGATGAAAAGACCCAAGCTGAGTAGAAACTTTGAGGTACTGTGTGTAAAGGGGATCTTGTTACTCTTTCTTAGAGTGTAGTTTCCCAGGATCCACGGGCGTGGCAATCTCTGATTTCCCCAAGGATCCTAGATAACAATTCCTGGAATCATAGTGATAGACAGTCCTACTGCGACTGCACAGTGAGATACAGAGGTGACATGACGTGATACTTATTACACTTGCGCTGAATGACAATATTGCTAAAGTTAACCTGTGAGGCTATTGCTGGCAGCACGCCTTCTTTGTGGCCCTATAAAGCAAGTAGGCCCTGGTCAATGAGTGGGGAACCCACAGAGGAATATGGCAGTGTAATGCTGTGTGTGCCTTGATCGGCCCCCATCAAGGCTTGAGGGGATTTAGAGGAGTACACAAGCTGGAATGCTGACCCCATCGAGACACAGGGGTAGTTACCCGCTCTGCTCATGGGCCCCTACAGAAAGCGTGATTAGGGCATGCTGTAGGAGTTGGCGCTCCCATCATCATCAGATTCCAATTGAGAAGAATAGACTAAAATACAGTAAGATTATTAACCCCTTTGAAGCTGTCTTCCTGTCCTTCCTATCTGACCAGGTCAAGAGTGAACCTGTTAGAGGCTGGAGTCCAAAAACTTCAGTACTTCCTCTGTGTTATTTGTGAAGCAAATACAAACATAAGAGTCAAGCAAAATAAAAAGGACATATGGGTGAGCGATTGTAAGGGGCTAAAAAATGATGAAGCATTTACATCCTAGTAGGGAAGATAATGTAAGTATTCCCTCACAACATTAATATGAGGGAGCCCAATATGACAGAGGGCCAGAGAGGGATTTCATTATGTTCTGATGATCAGAAGAGAAAAAGGGAAAAGTGGGGGGGGAGGCACAATGAGAGGTAAGAGAGGGAAGGTCAGGTTAAAGAAGTAATGAGTACAAAAAACGAATAGAAAAAAGAAGGAAAGGGTATGGAGAATGGGGGGACACTTGAACCACACTCTCACCTGAACCGGTCAAAATAAGAATACACACACACACACACACACACACACACACACACACACACACGAGTTGGGTACAGAAATGCATTTCACTCAACAGGAAAATAAGAGGGAAAGGGGAGAAGGAAGGATTAGAGGGAAGACAGATTAAGGAAGGGATTAATCCTAAGCAAAATAGTCTCTAAGGCTGCATAAAATAATTACAGCAGCTCTTTTTGCAGTGGTAGAGAACTGGAAATTGAGGAGATGATCATCAGATGGGGAATGGCTGGCCAAGTTATGGTATATAAATGTGACAGAATACTACTGTGCTGTAAGAAATGATGAAGGGATGAGTTTCAGAGAAACCTAATGAGACTTGTATAAAGCGATGCAGAGTGAAGTGAACATAACGAGGAGAACAATTTTTACAATAAGAAAACCACTGTAAAGGCAAACAACTTGGAAAGACTTAAGAACTCCAGTCAACACAGTGACTAACCAAAATTCCAGAGGATTCTTGATGAAACATGCTACTTATCTCTCCTGCTAGAAAGGTGAAAGACTCCGTGCAGAGTGACACTATTTTTTTTTAACATAGCCAATGCAGAAATTTGTTTTGTTTGCCTACATATGTTTTTATTTCTTTCTTGATTGAGGGTGGAGGGACAAAGGAGGGAGAGAAAACAGATTTTTGTTGACTAAAAAAACTTAAGGGACAGCTAGATGGTGCAGTGGATAGAGCACCAGTCCTGGAGTCAGGAAGACCTGAGTTCAAATCTGGCCTCAGACATTTGACACTTACTAGCTGTATGACCCTGAGCAAGTCGTTTAACCCTGATTGCCTTGCCAAAAAAAATAAAATTCATCTGGATGAAAAAGACAAGATTCTCAGGGGAGATAATGAAAAAAATTAGAAGGAAAGGAACCTGTGATACTACAAAATGGTAATGATCAAAATAATTTGGTTCTCGATAAAATATATAAAAGTCAATCAGTAAAACAGATTAGCTAACATATAATACAGAAGCAGAACAGATATAGTAAAATAGACTCAATAAACCTAACGACCCCCAATAATTGGGGTGAGGACCCAAGTATTGAACAAAAACTGCTTAGAAATGTTGTAGAGCCCTAGATCTGGGCAAAATAAGACCAAAACTGGCCTATCGAAGCCCACAGTCATTCCAGGAACAGAGTCCAATTTTCTAATGGGGAAGAGGTGGCATGAGTGAAAACCACACACTATGGACAGCTATGTGAGTTCATTTCCCAGCTCTGACCTCCCGGGAAGCAGTAGACGAAACAATCCACCTAATCCTCCTTAATCTCTATTTCCTCATCTATAAAATAGTACCATTTGCCCCACCTATATCCTGGGGGTGGGCGGATGCGGTATTATCTTTGTAAACCATACTTTTGAAGTCTTAGGTTGCTGTAACAAGCAGTGAGGTAGAGAAGTAAAAGGCCTAGCTTCTGATCCAGAGACTAGGCCTGTGGACTAGCTTGGCCACTTCCTTCCCTTCCATGAGCCTCAGCTCCCTCCTCTCTCAAGCATCAACAGCAATGCCATGTGAGGAAAGCAGTCAAAGATCCGCCCTCAAACCCTATAGAAAAACGAGGACTCAGTGGATAGTCAGAAACAATGAATTCAAAAAAATTAAAATGAAACTTACATTCGAGTTGTGCCACTACATCTCCCGGGTCTATGGCTTCAGGGAACACCTGGTGAGAAAAGGGGCAGAGAGAGGACCCCATGAGCCAGCAGCAAGTGCTGTAAGCTGGGCCTGTGCCACACTGGGGACACAAAGACAATGAGTTCAACAACTTCTCCTCATACAAGGAACATCACGAGAATGTGATTTTCTTTTTCTTCATCCTCACAAAGTCCTTCCTGTCCCATTTAGAGAAACCCTCCTATCTTGTCTCCATTGTCTCTTCTTCCCACAGTTGTGGTCAAAGGTGCTTGTTTTATGTAAATATTAGCTGCCCTAGGACTTAGGATGGTAGATGGAAAGAGTGAGCAGAAATACAGCTAGTAATGCGGAACTTCAAGGAATGCTATCTGGCAATTAGAGGCAAGCCAGGTAAACTGATCAGATAGAACAATAAATGGCTCCAAGGATCCACGAGGCGAGAATGCCTTCTTATGTGGTATCTATCACTGCTCCTTCCCTTCCTATAGTGTGTTATTCATGTTTCAAGGTATAGTTGTCTTTTTTAATCAGCTAAGACAATTTGAGAAATAAACTTTCACACTGAGAAAAAGATAACTGATTATTAAGGGGAATATTGCCTAAATTCAGTAGCTGACAACAAAGATTTATTTCTAAGCTATTAAATCTTGACTCCAGCCACACATTTCCAGTTTAATAAAAAAAAAGTCCATAGTACCACAATCATGAGTTGGACTTTAGCCAAGATGAGAAGGCAAGTTAAGCAGCATGGGACACCCACAAGTGTAACAAAGAACACTTTGTTGTATGACTTTTTAAAATTACCCATATTTTCAGTGCCAGAAAATTCTACTTCCTGTGCCACAAAGGAATTGATTCTGGACTAAGTCAAGTCACAGGTGTAACAATGAAAGGACATTTTTGAGAAATAAAATTAGACTTGTACTTTTCCTGGCAAATGGCGAGGCTCTTTTCACATGTTTCCCAATGTGGTCAAATGCCTGTCCTGCCCTAAGCCTGAAAACAGAGTATTTTGCATGTTCCTTGCCCATGTGTAAACCTGGCCTTTTTAGGACACACGGGGCTGAACTCACAAGGGAGCATACCTTTTCAAACACCATTCTGGCATTGAAGACCAGTGGAAAGACAGGAGGGACACATTGTGTCTTTTTGTACTGGCCAAATACACAAACGCTGAGATAGACGTCCTCCTTGTCTTTCAGCTGCAGACGCGGACAAGATATCTGGGCAAGGGGAGACAATGAACATTTGAATTACATAGGTTGGCTTATAAAATGAAGTCTTATACACTAGAGAAAATCAGAAGAATCCTGCTAAGTACAAACAGAAGCCACTTTAAAAAAATTAAATTGAGAAAGCCATAACTGGGCGGAGCTAAATGAAGCATTTTTATTTTGCCAGAGTATGTGAATAATTGCAATTACAAAGATTTCTAGTAAGTCTTAAATGAGTCCATAAGTCCAGCTCCTCCCTCCTCACCTCTAGAAATGCACCCAAAAAAACCGTTAAAACTAAAAGGGAGCGGGGG
>JAQQSZ010015403.1:0-11284 GCA_028646595.1 Phalanger gymnotis | reverse complement strand
ATATTTATTAAGTTCTGTTGCAGGCATGACATCCAGGGAGGAACTGAAAAGTTTATAATCTAGAGGGGCAAACTAGAAAATCTGAGGTACCTTCTAGGTCCAACATGCTATGCCTCTATGACACTGTGGTAACACATAAACAAAAATAAATAAGACTCCACACAGAGACATACAAATATGCACACAGAGAGGGAAAAAAAACTATAAAAAGATAAAAGAGCTCAGACGAAGTCAGGGAAGGCTTCATGGAAGTGGTGAGAGCTGATCTTAAAGGTTGTTTAGAATTTCAATAGACAGAAACATAAGGTAGAGAATAGTATCAGGCATCTAAGAAAACACAAAGACAAGTTGTAAGAACGGAGATGTGCTGTCTCTTAGGCCTTACTGAATGTGCTCAGGACTTCTGCCCTGAAGCCACACATGTGACTGGGGCACATGGTATTACTGTTTTAAAGTGCATGTGTAAGTAATATGTGATCAAAGCATAAGGAAAAATAATTTAGCAATGATGGGTAGGCATGGCTATGGATGAGAGGAAAGACAATCTTTCTGTCAGTTAAAAGGCAGCTGAAATTGTCTAGGTGGTGATAGAATGGAGGACTTAAAATTTTTTCCCAATTAATTTTATTTTGCATATTGAATGCTTGTGTCAGTTGATGATTAAATTTCTAATTTAAAAAAGAAGAAAGATAAAGAAAAATATATAGGTTATCCAAGGTAATATAATGAGGTAGCCTGGTAACAGTAGGCACAGAGAGGGAAGAATGTCACGCCAAGTATTCAAGTCTAACAATTGAGATGGATAGACAGGTAGATAGATAGATGATAGAGATATTGCTGTTTGTCCTGAGTTTTCAAAGAGGACCAGTGACATCACATAGTGACATGTTAACTTGCGCATGAAATGGATTTAAGTGAGGCAGAGTTGCACAAACTTGTCAGCCTCATTCTCTCTTCCAGTTATCAGAGTCCAATGTTAAGCCAAAGGTCAGGATGACCGGTAACAGACTAGAGCGGGATGGATGATCTTAGCATCTTTAATGTCTGACCAAGCCCTAAATGCCTCACAGATTGTTCTCATCTGCCCATTCTAGCAGGAGAAGTCTTCCCATGCTTGAGGTAGACATCCCCCAACTCACTGATGGGTCTGAAGTCTGTTGGTTACCCTCAACCTGGTTTAGCCCGTCTGCCAAAACAGGTGTACCAGGGTGTGGCTGCTGTCCAAGCTACAGCCCCTTGGAGCAACAGGTGAGAGTGGGGTGACAGGTAGACACCAAAGGTAGATGAGCAGCGTTGGAAAGGGCTTAGCAAGCCCACAGACCAGAGGTGCTAGTCTTCCTGGAGTACCCCATATACCCCGATACGGGGGCAGCTAGGTGGCCCAGTGAGTAGAGCACCAGCCCTGGACTCAGGAGGACCTGAGTTCAAATGTAACCTCAAACACTTGATGCACTTACTAGCTGTGTGACCTTGGGCAAGTCACTTAACCCCAACTGCCCTGTCCTCCACAGTCCATATGCTCCTGATATAGATAAAGGTATAGATTTAGATACTGATATAAATGGCATAGATATAAATCTGTAGGGAGAGAAGATGAATTTCTATTTTTTTTTTATAAATAGAGAGGTGGGGGGCTACAGATGTGAAATGTTTCATGCATATTCCAATGAGGCCATTGTAGTTTTGGTTTTACTTAACTATTTTACTTTGTTAAAGAGACCTTTCATGAAGTGGGAGTAATTTCCCACTGCCTATTAAGGATCTCTGACTGAAGTGTTTCACAAGACACTTAACACACCCGAAATCAAATTCATTTTTCTAGTGTTTATCATAGGGCCTGGCACACAGAAAAAGCTTAATAAATGCTCTATTTGTTTATCTGTCTTCTTCTTTTTCATCATATTTGCCCTAAAACGTGTTCTTCTTTTGAGTTCCTTATTTCTTTTGTTGGTACTACCATTATCCTAGTATTACATTACAAAAGCTCACATATTATCTATTCCTCATCCATTTCTTGGTCTCTCTGTGTCTCTGTCTCTTTCTATGTGTGTGTGTGTGTGTCTCTCTGTCTCTGTCTCTCTCTCTCCCGGGGAGGAGTTGTTTCTTTATCCTACCAAAGTACATTACATTTTCTGGAAACTACCAAAAATAGTTTAAAGCCACGCCTAGGGAACAAGGTGGATGATTAACCTGGATAACAAAAGACAGAGTAGAAACAAAACAAGGTATGTCTATAAAATAATTTTCTTTTGTGGCTCATAAAGTATAATATTCTTAATAGATTTGGGAATCATTAGTCTAGAAGGGTAATTAGATTGACGAATATGGATGACTTCACTAAGGGTGAGAGTGTATAGTCAGTCTATCAATCAGCAAACATTTACAAAGAGCATATCATGGGCCAGGCTCTGTGCTGGGCAATAGAGAGACAAACAGAAACAATGAAACAATCTCTGCTCCTAAAAATCTTATATTCTAATAGAGATTGTTGCTCTTTGTCCTTCATTCTAGAAGAGAACCATAACATTGGGGAGGTGATGCCATAACTGACGAGTGAATTGGATTTAAGTGAGGGGGTTGTGCAAAGTCAACAGCTTAACTTTCTCCCCCAGTGCCATCTGGGTCCAGTGGCCAGATATAAATTAGGAGGAATGGAAAGAGCCCCAGCTGCAGTGGGAGACTTTGTCCGTTTTAAGTTCTTTCCCAGGTCTCAGTTTGTCTGAGGCAATGCCCATTCAGTGATTAAGGCTCGGTAAGAAATGAGGCAAAGAATATTCTCTTTTACCTAGCTAAAAAAAAATCAATCTGAGAAGGAAAGAGCCTCAGGGTTTCTGGCCAAAACAGAAACGATTGCTATTTACACTCACTCTGAGCCATCAGAGCTTAAATAATGATCAAGAGAGGCTTAGTTTGGGACTTGGCTCAGAGTGAGTGTCTATTGGAGAACACAATAGACACATAGATATATGGTTATATAGTTACATACATACACATAATACATATATAAATGCTTCAGACTGCACTAAGAGTTTTGGGGCACCCTATACACATGTATGTGTACCTATAAATAAAAAAGTAGTAAAGGCAGAAATAAAAGAACCCATGTCTTAGCCATAAGGACCGTATTAGACATCAGTTGAACACTGACCCCTTGAAAGACATAAGAGGAAAAGATAATGAGAGGTTAAGGATCAAAGAATATGAGAATGATATCTAATTTGTAAATTAGTTTTGCTTTTTCTGGGCCCCATTAGCTGACCCACTACACAGCACAGCATATCTGTGTATGCATACGCAACAGCAAAACAGTTTCAAGCACCGAAAATATAATTAAGTCATTAAGTCCAAGAAGGGCTTAGATAAATCTATAGACCAAAAAAATCTATACTGAGATTATTAAGGAGAAATCAGTAATGCACTAAGTACATTTATAACCTCAAATCTATGTCATGAAAGACAATATGCTGTTTATTTTGCTTTCTTCATTTCTCTCTGAAGACTAAACATTCTAAACACACAGTTGTTGGGTTGTTCAGTCTGTCTTAGAAATATTTCTCCCTGTGAGACTCAGTAAGAGGGCACAGGGCACAGAAATTACAATCTTTCAACGTGGAAATTCTGGGGCCCTGCAAAGATGTCAGACTTGGCTCCCTACCTGGTTCTTACTCATTTGCTCTGACACTCGGGGCAGTTCCCCCTCCTTTTTGCCTTCTATTGCTTGGAGTCTCACAGTCATATCCCAGGAAGGGTTCTAACACTCACCATTCATTTAGTTCTGACACATCAGCAAGGAAAAAAAGCCTTTGGCGACGAATGTGTAAAAAAGTTACCAGATGTCCCTGTCTGTGGCAAAGAGAAGGTTTTTTAATTTTTTTTTTCAAAAGCATGACAGCATCACGTCATGGGTTTGTATGCATTGCATCTGTCTTTTTAAAGACGGTTTCAAAACTTCTGAATCATTTCTTATCCCTTTCCCTAGCTAGCCCTTCATACCTATTTAGTCATGAAGTCCTGTCAAATTTATCCCTAATGCGGGCAGGTAGGTGGCACAATAGACAGAAAGTCAAGGCTGGGAGTCAAGAAGACTTAGGGTCAGCTCCAGCCTCTGATACTTACTGTGTGGCCCTGGACAAGTCACTTCACCTCTCTTCGCCCTATTTTTCCTTATCTATAAAATGGGGATAAGAATAGCACTATAATACTTCAAAGGGTTATTGTGAAGATTAAATGAGAAAATAATTGTAAAATGCTTAGCACAGTGCCTGGCACATAGTTAATGCTAGAAAAATGTTAGCTATTACTACTACTACTACTACTACTACTGCTGCTGCTGCTGCTGCTGCTGCTACTACTACTTCTACCTCTACTCCCCCTCCTCCTCTTCTTCTTCCTCCTCCTCCATACTCTATTTCAGACCTCATTCTACTACCATTTAGAGTCTATTGCAATAACCTGTTCATTAGCTTCCATTCCTTCAAACCATACCAAACACTACAGTTTCCAATGAATATTCCTCCAGTACAGCTACGCTTATGCTATTTTTCTTACTTAAAAATCTGCCATGATATTCCACCTCCTATCACATAAAATCCAAATTCTTTAGCTTGATTTTCCAGGCCCTCCTGCAATAAAATCTCATTATCTCCCTAACAGATGCCTCCATTTTATTCAAAGTGGGTTATTCCCTAGCTCCTGAATATACCCCATGCTTTCCCAACTCTATTCCTTTGTTCATGCTCTTCCTTCTCACAGTAATTTCATATTTCCTTGTCTCTACCTTTAAAAACTCTTACCCATCATTAAAGGCTCAGATCTAATGCTAACTCCTTCATAAAACCTAAATTGATTCTTCCAGCTATAAGTAAGTTGTCCCTCTTCTAAATCTACAGACTACTTTATTTGTAACTTTCTAATGGCCTAATATTCTACCACAGTTTTCTAATTATTTATATTCCTTTCTCCTTAAGCATACACACACACATCCTCAGTGGGTTTTAAAGTCTATTTCAGAGAAAATGAAATTCTTTGTATGCCCTGTAGAACCTAGTACAGTATCTTGTACAAGATAGAAAAAGCAAAATGTGTTGAGAAAAATGTCCCAAGAAAACAAGAATTGTGCTTTCTCTACATATTGTTCAGAACAGTGAAAAGTCTGGTTCTCTTGAGAGGATGCATGTTATAAAGTGGAAAAGAGTACTGAAATAGAAGTCAGAGAATTTGAATTCCAATCTCAGCTGTCACTTACTGCCTGGGTCACTGGGGGTAAGACTCTTAGCCCCAATGGATCTCAGTTTTCTAATCTCTAAAATGAGGAGGTTTGGCTGGACAGCCTTCAGGGTACGTTCCAAATTTAGATCTATAATGCTGTAAGAGATCATTCAAATAACAATCCCATTAGGACATATTAGGTTGGCTCCTGATAAGTGAGTAAGATTCACTCTTGTGGGGAAAATGATGTCACTAAAGGTACACAAATTCTTTCAGACAACGAGAACATCATTTAGAAATTCTACAGATCTCAGTTTGCATCACTTTCATCTTATGAAGTCGTGTACCTGTCACTGATATTATGATGAAAAGAAGCTCATATCTATTCAGTCATTAAATCCTGTTAAATTCCATCTCTATAATGCCCTGCAGCTAGGTGGCACAGTAGAACCTTTTCTGCCCACCTGCCTTTCTCACAGATACCACAAGTAGTGACCTATCCCTGAGCAAGGCTTACTTGAGTAGCCATCTGACTTTCACTTACACTGTGGCCTTTTCTGAGATCTTTTGGTGGGGAGGGGGAAGGCTGGAAGAATTTTTTTTTCTTTATATTGTCTCAGAAGAAATCATGTGGAGGGAAAAATGGTATTTCAGTTCCTTCTAAACACCAGCACATTTTACCTTTTTTTTGCTGAGTTTCTTGGTGACATTTTCAAAGCGTAAAGTTCATCACAGCGGAAGTAAGTCCATTTTTGCTGAAGCACAATTAGAACTCTGAATTGTTTCAATGCACTGGAATGAGCAAACTGCAGTTTATCCTTTGGGTGAACTTTACAGAGAAACTGCTGTCTGGAGGGGAAAATGACTTGGTAGTCATTCGGGTTGCTCGGTATTTATATCGGAAAATAGAAACGAGAAGGATGTAAAGTAATTTTCAGAGAGTTTTTCAAGACAGCCAAAAATTGGTTTGGAATAGGTTTTGACCTTTTTCACCCTCGTAAAGCTATGATACACACACAACATCTTAGATGCTTGGAACCAATACATTACTCAAAGTGAAAAGACCTCTAATTATTCTCTGCCCTGCAGCTAAAGTATCATTGTATTAGTGCTAAGGGGGAAAAAAAGCAAATTAACTTTTTAAAAAAAAAGTTTCATCTAATATACTAAGAACGGGAATATCATTTCGAAATTTTTTTTTAACCTGTTCAGATTCTCTTCCTTTAGTATTTGTAATCTTTTCATGATTACAGAGGTTTCTGTTTGAAGTTGTTTATGAATCTGGGCAAATGGTTGCACAAAAGACCACACTTCCCTGTGCTGGATTGATTGCTATACTGTAATTATTCTAGTATGTTTTCATCAACAACTCGTTTAAAAATGAGCTTTCTTCAATTTAAAATAGCATGTGATTGATAAGCACTTATTTAAAACCCAGATTTTCCATCCTTCTAATCTTTTCTAGGGAAGCCTGGTGATTTAAGGAGTAGAAAATGCACTTCCCAGCAAGCCAGCCTGTTGTTAGCAACCTCCAGAAGCATATTAATAGTAGATAGAGCAGGAGGAAATGTTCATTTTATTAATACCTTTTATTTTAAAGGACATGAGAAAATGAGATAAATGGTCCAACTAGTAAATTTCTTGGGTCTCCATCAAATAACCAATAGAACAGAAGATCAAAATTTGTTTTTTTTTGTTTGGTTTTTTTTTTTTGCAGAGGCAGTTTCCCTCTCTCCGCCTGTCATCAACACCTCGAATCTCTATCATCTAAGCATCCCATACTAACTCAGCTCTATTACAAAATGCCATTATTATCAAGGAAGCAATTTTGTGTGGGATAAATATTCTTTTCTCATTTTTCTGACCCCACAAATAAAATTGACACCTGCTCCATTAGCATGGAATATGAATGTGGAATAGATTTTCTTATCTGGGTTTTTGTTTCTTCCCTTTTTTATTATATTGACTGAATATTAAATACCAAGAGGGTATAATATCCTAGACTTTTGACCAGCACCATTTGATGCTAACCAACCCTACTTTGCTTCTCCAGTCATTTTTCTTTCTTCATAAATATCCATAAAAATTTGCTGCAGATTTAATCAATAAGAAAAATTATATGTATTCCGTATATAACACAGACAATGCTGCTGTTCTTTCCCTTATTTTGTTTTTCACAATTTATCTCATTTCATAAATTTATTTCTTGAAACTGGAGAAACAGACTTGTTCAAAATTGGGATTCTCATGACATCCCACTACTTATTCATTGGGATTTGGAAGGATGAATCTTAGCAGATGGACATCTTTCCTGGTTGTCATCCTGCTTCTCCGACTTAATGAGCTAGCTTTTGATCTTTGAAGAGAAGGTTTCCATGTGTATTAATGAGAAGAGACTTATAAACTTAGGAAGTTCTTGGGTTTCTTTAAGGGTGAGGTTAAGGGTTGAGTGTTTGGTGTTTAGGTTAAGTTAAAGCATCTTTGTCTGACACAGACCTGGATGGAATAAACTCAACATGAAAGGGCAGAAGTATTATTCTCATAGTGGTTTTGAGGTAAGTGAGAATATTGTCAAATCAGTTCAAAGCTGCCATCATAGAAAGCACAACTAGGTCATAGTTTCTTTTTCCATGTCTCAGCCATCATCTCCTCTGAAAATTCAATTTGTAAGTCTTCCTTCCTTCCTTTTTTCCTCCTTTCCTTCCTTGTTTCTCTCTTTCTTTCCTTTCATTTTTTTTTTGCATTTCTTCTCCCAACTATAAAGGCTATTGTGAAACATTCAGGATACTGCTTTTTTAACCTGCTACCCTTGGAGATGCATCAGGTCTCCAACAACCCTATTCTATCATGAGTCTGACTTTGATTTGGAAAGAAAACCAATAAAAAGTTTTTAAGCAACTAGAGAGATTTTCACAGGTAATAAAAGCCAACTTGCATTCATATTCTTATATTTAAGTTCAAATTTAATAGTTACACATTGTAAAGAATACTTCATTTATATTCCAATGTACTTTATAAAGAATGAAAGAAAATATCACCCAGTATATTTTCCCCTTAAATTATCCCTGGAGCTTGATTATTCCTCCACAATCAAAATCACATCTTAAATATGAATGATAGAAAACAAAGCTACTGCCTGAATCCGTAACAGAGGGATTTTAGCTGCTTGTTTAAAATGACATACCTAGCTATTCAGTAATCACTTTATAATAACCCCTTTCATTTCCAAATCTACTTAGCCATCAGGCAACGGCAGTGAAAACGTTGGCAGTGGTTTTTACAACTGCACATTAGTTTTACATTTCATGACAAGCTAATTCTAGAGAGTTCTAAAGACAGACAAGCATGTGTTCTTGCAATTTTCTTTCCTTTGCATGAGAGAAACATGCATCTTACTGATAAATGAAAAATAAAGGAGTGCAGACATGTATTTTTCACTTCATGCTCATGTCAGTGACAATTGGCCCCCAGATGCACCCCAGGTGCCATGGTGAATACTTAAATCAAGAGACACTAAGAGACCCTGATGATCACTCCTCAGCCCAAGTCAGGGGGGACTCTGATACAATTCTTGAAATACTAGTGGTATGACAGTGAGGGTTTCACAACACCTTCTGGATTAAAATTCTACTTAATGCAGAATTTCTGGTTACTGCATGGGTTGCTTGTTACTGAGGACTTCAGAAGGAGTGGGGGAGAGTGAAAAGCATTAAATTAAATCAGAGTTATGATGCCTGAAAAATATATTTCACACCATAGTGCAAATGAGAGAAATAACATTCTTATTTTGACATTACCACACAAGCCACACTTACTTCCCTGTGCTCTCACTCAAGGGCACAACTTTTAAAGATGCTTCCAGTTAATTCCACAGACACGCTGAGCATCCTTACAGTCTGTAAACCTACAGAGTTAAATGGCTGAAATGGGAGAATTAGACATTATTGAGACTAGCTTCTAAGGCATTATTTACTCTAATTCCTTTTCCACACCTGGGAAATACATTTTTAAAAACTCTTTATGGCATAAGCTTTTAAGGATGCCATGAAAATCACCTGGTAAAAATGACAAACCATGATGTAAATCTGCTTGGCTTTTAGCAGCTCAATACTTGCCAGAAAAGCAGAGGCACAGATGTTATTTATAATGCTGTGCAAAAAAATAAATAGGAGATACTATTTCCTAGATCAGTCTAAAGAAGATGTGGCAGGATGTTCTTGCTATCGCTGCAGTCTACTGCTACTGACAAACTACATTAATTCAAACTCATTATCTGCAAACAATCTTAGCTAAATTGGGAATCTAAGGCAGGACTTTCATGAACCTAAGTGACAAGACATCACGGTCAAATAAATTTATTCCAAAGAAGAAAGACCACCAATTAATGCAACCAGCTAAATAGCACTTTCCCCCCAAACAGATATATCCTGATATTTGTAATCAACTTGAGTAAAGAGATGGAGCAGAAAAACAACTTCAGACAAATTAAGCCTCAAATGCATAGAACTGACAAATGAGCAACACTCTTCAGATCGATTGTTGAAAGAAACTTTGAACTGTTTCAATGCATTCAGGTCCCAAATGAATGGAAATGGCTTGATTTTCCCCACCAAGCAATTATGTCTTAACTATTTTAAGCATCTGGCTACAAGACAAGATAAAAGAATACTAGAAAACTTGAGAATGAGATTTTGAGGAAAAACTCACAAATGAAAATTTTTCCTTTTTATTCTCTGAAAAGACTGCTACTTTTTTTCTTTTCCTGGGGGAGAGGAGTTGAAAATTCTCTACTCTTCTCAAGATTCCTTTGATTTCTCCATTTTAAATTCTCCTTGTGCCAATGACCTTTTTACTATACACAATTTCTTACCTCTCAGCCAAAGTTCAGAGAAACTGCTGAATATTTTAAATTTTAAAAGGTGATCCCTTTCCACAGTCCCTCTACCCCACCCATCCCATTCTTGGGCATGGATGAGCATGAGAAAAACAAATCAGATAATTTTGCAATGAATAGGCAATTTACCATATGCAAATAAATACATTATATAGTCTTCTAGCTTTATATAAATGTTTTTATACTTATTATTATTATTATCATAAAACCAGAAAGGTACTTCCAAATGAGGATAGTCTGAAGGATGAAAAACAATGGGAAAAGGTTTCTTACCCCCCCCTCTAATTATTCTTATTTAGAAGAATGTATAATACACCTTACATAGCTCTCTAAAGGGCATGTCTTACTGAATATAAACAAGAAAAAATATATATTGTTCACAAGAGTGTAACAAAAGCAAAACTTATTTGATTTATTGCAATAATCGATCTTGGTTACTGGGGAAAAAGAAGAATTTTGTTAAAAATTTTCTTTTGTAAATGAGAGATTAAACATATCATATATTAGGAATGATTCTGATATTAAAAAAGACAAAGCAAACTTCTGGTGCCAAAATAAGACAGAGTGAAGGAGGAGCCCTCTGAAGCCCTCCCAGATTCCCCTCCAAACAACTAGAACACCATCTCAGAATTGATCTAGGAGCAGGGAAGCAGCCTACCAATGTGGGAGGAAAGGTCTGACTCACTGGAGTGGGAAGGGAACAAGGTCTAAGAGCAGCAGCCAGCCTCAAAGCAGGGGACTTGCAGCAGGGCTCCAAGCCTGGAACAATCCACCAGTGAGGCCCCACTCTCCAGCAAACCAGCAGACCCCTAGAGAAGTGAACAGTCTGAGCAGCATAGCAAAGTCCCACCCCAGCAACCCCACCCCCAGCACAAGGCACTAGCTCAGTCTTTTTTTTTTTTAACTTTTATCATTTATTTCTTTATTTAATATTTTTAGTTTTCAGCATTGATTTTCACAAGAGTTTAAATTACAAATTCTCTCCCCATTTCTACTCTCCCTCCCACTCCAAGATGGCATATATTCTGATTGCCCCATTCCCCAGTCAGCCCTCCCTTCTATCACCCCACTCTCTGCCATCCCCTTTTCCTTTACTTTCTTGTAAGGCAAGACAGATTTCTATGCCCCATTCCCTGTATATCTTATTTCCTAGTTGCATGCAAAAACTTTTTTTTGAACATC
>JAQQSZ010015402.1:0-11284 GCA_028646595.1 Phalanger gymnotis | reverse complement strand
GCTTCCCTCTGCCACTTTGTGGGTTCTGCAGCTCTAGAATTGGTTCAAAGCCATTTTTATAGGTTTTTGGAGGGACTCGGTGGGGAGCTCACGCCAGTCACTGCTTCCCAGCCGCCATCTTGGCTCCGCCCCCTATAAGTTGTGTCTTGCTCCCTGGTCCTTATTCTAGAAAGCCAACATGTGAGAAAGATTTATATGTTGAGCCATACAATGCATTCTTCCATATTTCAGTTTTTTATCTGATGATGAATTGAATTTTCCTTCATCAGTTCTTCATAGTTGATTTCAATGTTTTATTACTCAAAATAGCGTAGTCATTCAGAGATAGTATTTGAATCATATTCCTGGTACTGTGTCAAATGTTATCGTGGTTTTGCTCATTTTACTCTGCATCATTTCGTGGTAATATTTTCCCATGTCCTTTTAAACTCATCCCGTTTGTCATTTCTTTTAGCACAGTCATATTCCATTATAATCATATATCACAACATATTCAGCCATTCCCCCATAAATGGACATTCATTCAATCTCAATTATTTGCCACTCCTAAGAGAGCTGCTATAAATATTTTAGAAGACATAAATTTGTTTTCTTTTCCCTGATTACCATTGGAAATTGAATAGTGGTGATGCTGCATAAAATTGTAAAGATAGTTTTATACTTCTTTGAATATAATTCCAAATTGCTCTTTAAAAGGTTGGATCTGTTCCCAATTCCACCAACAATATATTAGTATCCAATTTTTTTCCACATCCCCTCCCATATTTGTCCTTTCCTCCCATATTTGTTCTTTCCTCTCAGCCAATTTTGTAGGTGTGGGGTAGTATCTCATAGTTGTTTTAATTTGCATTTCTCTAATCAATGAAAGGATACTTTCTTAGCATGTGGCATAAGGCCTCAACTCATTGAAAAAGAGATGTACTTTCTCACTGGGTGGGGTATAAGAAAGAGACATTTCATAATTTTTCTTTCTGAGAGCAAAATTCTCATGATTGGGTCCATATTTTATATATCTTTGCCATAGATCCAAGCCAAAGAATAACCTGTTATTACATGTCATGAGATGAGGAAGTACCATTGTCCTAGGTTCCCACCTTTCAACTGAATGGGATGAAAGATGCTAGATGAGACCATATTCTCCATAACTCTAAGCCATAGGAGATTCAGCTCACAAGGATATCAGTTTGTGAATCTGGATCAAGATATTCTTGCTGATTGGGTTACTGAGGACTTGGTTAAAATTAAAATTCAGCACTAAGTACTTTGTCTCACTCTTAGAAAATTGTGGATGGATGATACAACAAAAACACTCTGTGTATGGTAATTTCCATTGCCTCTCAGACAAATCTTATAACTGAATGTCTGATACTGGTGGATTTTTTCGGTTAGAGATTAGCATTTGGATGCTCAATGGATATGGAGTGCTGAATCATTGTTTATGTCATAGAATTCTGACTAATAGGGTAGACATAATGTGTAATGGCCAGTTTGGTAATAGATTTCACTGTGAGGAGGTCTCCATCAACCATCTCTGATTGGAGTTGGGCTAGAGAAGTTTTCCTCTTAGAACCTGCTTTGAAACACAAATATTGGTATCAGGGAAATGACATTCTCCCTGGAATTATAAGAGGAGCACAATGCATGCCATAGACAGTCTGCGTAAAGGAATTGTTGATGTTTGAGTTGAAAAGAGGTGAGATGAGTTAGAGAAGTCATGCAATGATGCTCAAATATTTAGCTAAAAGGTACATGAAGGAGATACTAGGGATAGGAGCAATGAGTCAATATTCTAAAGATGGTGAGTTAGTTACAAAATGAAGAAAAAGTCTCCTAATCAGTAGAGTTGACTGAAAGATGAACAGTCTTTTTTAGAGGGAATTAAGCTTTCTCTCACTGGAAAGTTTCAAGAAGAGACTTAGTAATTACATGATGGAGCCATCAGAGAAAGGATTCTTGGTCCAGTATGGTTTCAGAATTTCTTTCAAATTGTTAAATTCCATAAAGCATAGTTTTGTGATCTGGAACTATAAATTAAATTTAAGAAGGATTTACTCATTACTTGCTCTGAGTAAGCCACTGATAGTTGCTTGACAGACAAATATAAAGGAGGATAAGTTCCTACTTTACAGGAATGTACATCACCATTCCAATCTTTATTTTTCACTTAGGTTAGCTATGGCCCATTTGATCTTCTCCTAATGATAAAGTTCAGTATCCATACATATATCAGATGGGCAGCCAAGAAGCTACTCTTCACCTTCCATTTATCCATTGGATGCTCCATTTTGGCTGGATGTAGGTTGTACTGCTTCTTTTGGATAATGTGAGAGGGGAAAATTTCTTCAGGGTTCTGAAAGGGGAGATGGTCAGGAATGGTTTATGTGTGGCTTTTAAAGAAAGAGTTTCCAAAAGCCTTGGCAATGATGAAGAAATTGAATTTCTTTCTAGGATCATTGCATCATCATCAAATGTCAATTTCATCTATGGAGATGCAGACTCCCTTTAAAATCTTTCTAATTTATTAACATCTTATGTATTTTATTGGAAGATGTTCATTACCACTTCTTCTTGGAATTTTTCTGTTGATAAAAATTTTGAACTATTTCCTCATTTTCATGGTCCAATACTATTTTCTCATGCTGAGGTGGAGATTCCTAGTTTCAAAGACTTTGTAAGAAGTCTAAATCCCAGTATGAACCCTGAGTACATTTTCCTGAAAGACTTTGTGGGGGGAAGCTTTCACTTGCAGAGTTTCAGAAAAAAAATGCAAGTAAAATGTTATATTCTTTCTGCCCAGAAGGGCTTTCCTTTACAGATATATCTCCTGTGATTTTAGACACTAGCATTACAGAATTGAGTACTAATGTTTACAATTCAATATATTTAGTGAGCCATGCTCTCCATCAGATGCTTCAGTTTGAGGCAAAAGAGATATCAGAACTTGGAAGAAACCCAGATCTTTCTTGGAAGGT
The DNA here is from genome assembly GCA_028646595.1 of Phalanger gymnotis. Classification (NCBI taxonomy): domain Eukaryota; kingdom Metazoa; phylum Chordata; class Mammalia; order Diprotodontia; family Phalangeridae; genus Phalanger; species Phalanger gymnotis. Next base: position 8,312 of record JAQQSZ010015402.1, on the reverse strand, counting down.
AACATTTTTCTTCCATTCTTGGCCTTATCACAGGGTACTCACCACAGTCAACCGTTAGTTATCTCTTCTATAGTTATTGCAATTACCTGAGACTACAATAGTACCTCTTATTACCAAATGTTTTTCATGTTTTTTTTTCCATTTGTGATTACATTGAATTCTAGGTGAAAACAATGAAATTAGGTCAAATAATAGGCATTTATTTCAACTCTGACATAGCAACCTTGGTGAAGTTCTTGGCATTCTTCCTTTTACACACTTCTCTAGTGTGAGTCTACGGGGAACAAAATTTCATTAAATCTATTTCATTTTAGGGCCTTTACACTGGCCTGGGTCATGATATTGATTTGCCAAGGTGCTGTGGGGTTTCTAATTGATCATTTTTTAACTTCTGTAAAAATCAATAGATGAGAAGCCTAGTTGATATTTGTACATGGATATACTTGCTTCAGTGATAATTCATTTTTTTAAATGTAGAGGCACCTATTATTGGAAATGGTATCATAGACATAATTCTTACTTTTCAAAGAAACTGCTCGCTGTGGCGAAAATGTGGAGAAACTTTGGTACATTGAGACTGATCATAGCATGGCAGAGTTTGTAATACAAGAGACTACATCTGAGTACAGAATGCCTGGTGGTCTAGATTTGGAGAGAGCACATTTCAAACATCTCAATGGGAACATTTCTGTGGACTGAAGTTCTATGAGATGAGTCATCTCAGGATAGATAGGAAATTTAAAGATAATGATTCAATAGTCAAAACCAGAAATGATATCAATTAGGAAGAAAAAGAGGTTTTGCTTGTATATGCCAATTATGAGGCATGAAAAACTCAACCACCAGCTCAGATGTTGACATCACAAGTACAGGAAAAGGAACAATGGGCATGTTACAAATTATCAAGGCAAAATGTGAACATAGCTCTGGAAGGATGGAAAAATACCAATTGACAATATAAAATGTCTGCTAAATTATTATTTCCTTATTTTATCTTCCACTCAGAATGAATTTTGCAAAAGAATACAAAAACATAGAATACTAGGCATGGGGTGGTTTGGTCTATGGGTAAATATAATAATAAGATTCCTGTAACAAATCTCACAGTTAGTAAAATGAGCTTAGTTAAATGTACTCATAGAGGATAGTCAGAACAGGGCAAAGATTAATGTAGACCAAGAACCAAGAATCAGATCAACTGAGTAAAGTTCATGAAGGCATATAAGGCTTTGGTTCTGTGCTCATAAATCAGAGGGAGAAACTCCTGCCTTTTGGGAACTGGCTGTTTTATTGTTCTAATGGTTTTGTTGTTGTTTCTATTTTAAGAACCAGACAACTCTGATAATTGACTTATTGCTGGGCCTACAGTCAGGAAGACCTCAATTAATATCGAGCCTCAGACACATAATAGCTGTATGATCTTGGGCAAGTCGCTTAACTTCTATCTGTCTTCATTTACTCTACTATAATATGGTGACAATTGTACCTACCTCTGAAGTTGTCATAGGAATGAAATAAAATTATATTTGTAAATTACCCAGCACAATGCCTGGCAAATAGTAAGTATTATAAAAATGCTTATTTAAAAAAATGATAATCAATCTTATTGTAGTTATTGCATATTAAAATGTCTAGTTGTACAATATTGTGTATTTATATAACATATATAATGTAAAATACAGGTTAAATTTTATAATTATATAATAATAGTAATACGAATACCACTATTTCTACTAGTACTATTACTACTACTAATAATACTATTACTACTACTACTACTACTATTACTGCTACTTTTACTGCTGCTATTACTTACTACTACTACTACCACCAAGGTAACTACTAGAAGTACTACTATGACAACCACTACTAACATTAACTGTAGAATAGGACACTTGTCTTTGAATCCTGGCACACTTCTAGAACAAATTCTTTTATTTATTTGTTTGTTTATTCATTCATTTATGTGTTTGTTTATTTATATTGTTATCAATCCATGCATGATTTATTGTTTTGTTGATTGTCTAAAAAGAAAATAAGAAGATTGTTTAGAAACACGTGACAATAATGCCAATTAAACTTAGGCCTGATTCATGGGTACTAACATGTTGGGAGAGCTGCTGTCTTGAGTGTTTTAGGGACTTCTCTCCACTTCCGCTCCAGTTAGACAGATCTTTCCTGCTGATCTTCTAAGTTGCCTTGGGCTAGAAAATTGTTTCACTCCATCCTTTTTTTTCATTCTACCACTCCAGAATTTGTTTTGAGGGATTATTTTAAGGTTTTTGAATGGAAATTTGGGATAGATAAGACCACCTCTTGTCTTTACTCTGTTATTTTGGTTCTGCCCCTAATTCTGCTTTTTTTTAGGGTGATATTTCTTTTATTATATTTTGTGCCTCTTTTACCAAGCTGTTTTTTTTTCTCTTATCACACTCATTTTTTTCCCTAAGTGTGCCTCTGACACATTTATCTCTTTCTTTAGATTTTTTAAGGAGTTCTTGTTATGGTTGTATCTAATTTGAAATTTCACTTGAAGCTTTGCTTATTGCTGTTTTGACTATTGTCTTCTATCAAGTTTGGGTCGGGATCTTTTATGCCACCAAAGGAGCTTTTGATGGGCTGATTCTTTTTGTCATTTGCTCATTTTCTTAGACTTCTTCTTGATTTTTAACTGTGCTTTAAAGTTTGGCTGTGATCTTGGGGTCGCTGTGGGGAACAGTGTCTCAAGTTTTAGGCCATTTTAAGTTCTTTTAGGAGCTAATTCTTGGATCCACATTATCGGGGCTTCTAAAGTATTGTTCTCCAGGCAGAAGTGTAGTAACTACACTTTTTTCTTGAGTCCGATCATTATTCAGGACTGCCCTCTGCCATTGAAATGTGTCCAGATCTCCTGCTCCTTTACAATGTCAAGGGATAATGTTCCTCTCTGTCCTTTGGACTGAGTCCCTGAAACTACTGTAGCTACTGTTGAAGCTACCTCCAATGTCCCTTGCTTTTATTTTTATAATGTCCAACCTGGTTTAGGCCCCAATGAATCAGACCTCTCTATCCAACCTTGTAAATTGTCTTGAGCTGATAAAATGTCTCATCATGACTTTTTATTGGCTATGCTTCAGAATTTTATTTAATGTATGTTTGAAGGAGAATACTGAGAGGATTCAGCTGGATTGCTGCCTTTATTCTGCCATCCTAGCTCTGCCTTATAAATAATTTTAAATGAGCTAAGTTCAATGACTTTCTTTTATACAACCAGAAGATTTAAGGATTATATCTTATAACATTTTCCCCATTTTCTTTATTAGCTTGGAATATATTTGTGATGCTCCATTTACAAGGCACACTAAATATTCCCAGCCATTCTTCCTCATTTCTTCTTCAAGGTTCTTTTTCTCCTTTTGATTTTTTCCTATCAGAATCTCTTGTTTCTTTCTGGTCATCTTATTATATTTCTGTGGTACCTTAAATAGAACATAATAATTTTCCTTCTACAAATGAATTGTGAATTCTTTGTTCACTTCCATAAAATTTACTAAGGACACTTTGTCTCAGTAATGCATAAGGTTTGGTATTGCCACTTTTTTGGAATTTCTGGAATTCTCAAGGTTCTTATACTTACATATATGTGCATAAACACAGATATACATGAGTGTGCACAAATATACTCACATATACAATTTGACTACATAGGAAATGTGGTACTGAAAGTTAAGTTCATCTGATTTTTTGTATACTACATTTTTTTTCTTATTTAATGTTCTGGAGTAGGAAATGCGTAAGATGTAAGTTGATTTGCTTCTATGCACTTCTTCAATTTTTACTAGAAGGCCAAACTTGCCTCTTTTTCCAATTCTCTTTTATTTCCTACTTTAGCCTTCCTATCCCCTACAACAAATGTGACATCCAGTTTTTGTTATTATTTATTATTATTGTTGTTATTGCAAGTCTTCATAGAATTAATTATTGGCCTCTTTGGAAACAGTTTTTGGAGTATAGGATTGTATTATTATGATGTTGAGTGACTTGCCTTGGATTCCAATAAATAACATTCTTTCACTCTTGAGATGATATGCTAGTAGTACTTTTCTCACCCTTGTATTTAATGTAAGGGCTAGTCTATTTCTTCTATAAAATTCTTGCCCCTCATAGTATAGTGATGATTACCTGAATTATACTTTGCTGACAAAGCCCTATGTAGTCAAAACTATGTTTTGTTTTGTTTTTTACAGTGGCAATATATGTCTCTGAGAGTTCGACTATAAAGAAAGCTAAGTGCTGCAAAACTGATGCTTTTCAATTGTAATTCTGGAGAAGACCTTTGGGAGTTTCTTGGAAAACAAGGAGATCAAATGAGTTAATACTCGAAGAAATTAATTTAGAGTGTTCACTGAAATATCAAATCTGGAAGCTAAAGCTTAAATACTTTGTCCACTTAATGAGAAAGTGGCACTCATTGGAAAATAACCTGATATTGGAAAAAGATTGAAGGTAATAAAAAGAGGGGATGGCAGAGGATGAGATGGATATATAGCATCACGGAAACTATGAACAGTAACACAGAAAGCCTTTGACGTATAGTGGAGGACAGAAAGGTCAGTTGTGCTGTGGTCCATTCAGTCATGAAGAGTTTAACAGGACTCAACAACAGGAAACCAACCATATATTATTTCTGGCCTGTTAGATTCATTTGTCCCCTGTGCCCCTGAAATAATGAAATCTTACCACAAGATTTCTCAGTGAAAAGAATGTAGGCTTCATTTCTGTGTTCATCTTTCTCATTCTGCATTTTCAGTCTTTTTTGGAAATTTTCTTGAATACTTTACCTTGAACGATGATATCCAGATCCTGTGTATCAAAAATATTTCTTAGGCTTTTATTGAATCTTCTGTTTCTCAAATATTTCTCATATTCTGTAAATGTTTAATTTTCTTACAGTTAATCATTATGCAGCTTATTTCATAATTTCTCCCATTGGAATTATTCTTTTTATTTATTTCACATAAGTGAAATTTCCAAATATTTATTCTCTTCATTATTTGTAATTATTTTCCTACTTTACCTTGAATTGCATCACTATGGATGTCAATTTCTTCCTTTGTTCCTAAGTTTACCTTATCAACCACTTCTGACACTTAAATTGGATTTTTTTGATTCAAAAGACTTTTATAGAAGGAGTAAGATTTCCCCTAAAGATCAGTCTATTGACAAACATTTATTAAATATTCCCTATGTGCTTTGTAATGTACTAAATTCTGGGGATCCAAAGAAAGGCAAAGGAAGTTCCAGTTTTTGAGGCTCTCACAATCTAACATGGAAGAAAGGGTAAACTTCTGCTTGGAGAATGTACTGAGGTCTCTGTGACCACAGATTTTAGGGAAGAATTTGGAATACAAGACATTAGAGATATTTGGAAGAAATTCCTTATTCGACGAAAGGAAGATAAAAAGGCTTTTGAGGTAAGTTCAATATCTATAATATGTAATTGTTTACTGCTTTGTTATTCTTCCACTGTCCATCATTTGCTATGGAAAAGGAGTAAAGCAGTACAGATCTTTAAGAGGTGCTTAAGAAGAATTTAAAGAAAAGAGAGAATGACAACTTTAGAAACTTTAAATTCACAGCCTCTTTTGTGTTGATGGTCAAGCCTGGGAAATGAGCATGAATACTTCTTTCCCCAAGGAGCAACAAATTCCTGTCATTGCCTGTAGCTGCATTTCATGAAGTACACCAGTCCTGTCAATATTGCTAATGATGAGTCACGTGGGGATGGAGCCAGGTCGACTGCTGAGACATATGATATCCAGAATTTTAAATCCTTACCTGGTCACATTGAGACAATGGTGAAAGTGGGCGAGGTAATTTCTAATGGTCAGAAATTCAGCATTAATGAAGAAGTCATAGATTGTCCAGAAGATTTCTCTCAGGTAATGGGCCAGAGAATAATATTAGTTATATCATTTTATCTATTTAGGGTCCCGGACACTCGTTTCTTCATTAGCACTGTGATGTTCCCCATAGACACTAGAAACGACCGTGGCAGGGTGCTAACTTCTACTTACTTTTATTTTTAGCTCTAGGACAGAACTCTAACTTATAATTTTTAATTCTACCTTAAAATTCTTTCTAGGTAAGTTACATAATGAACGGCATCATTCATGCTAAGAGAATCTTGGAATATCCCACATCAGTAGTCAGATTCGAAGAATAGCAATAGAGTGGAGAATGGAGAATTGTAGTTTTTTTCTTTCCCTGAAGGGGCCTATTTCACCAAAGACTACCCAATATCTGTATATAACTATATAAATAATTTCTCCTGAGTTTGTGTCCTCATGAAGGATAATGGTTTTTAATGTGAAGGTTGTGGGTATGTCTTCTGCTGATGTCAAAAATAAGTTTCTCTGCAGTTTCATTTGTGTGTATGATTTTTTTAATCCCACCACAACCTTCACAATGGTCCCCAGAAGAGGCTCCAAATGTCAGCCCAAGAATAAGGTCAGCCAATCAAATCATCTGATTTTTATTTTGGAATCCATCAATCTGAACTCTTTAATTAGTTCATTGTAGTTTATACTCTCTAAAGTTGTGATTCCCTGAAACATTCAGGATACTTAATGATAACACAAATAAACAGAACTTTGGGAAGAAGGATAAAGAAACATTTCCTTTCATGTAGTCAATGAATTCTTTCACCATTACTTGTTCAAAAATAGAGAACAGTTTAGAGAAATATTAGTGCTTTCAGGGGAAATAGTGTGCGAAGAAGGTATAACAGTTAAAATAAATCAAGAAGATTAATTGTACCTAGTGGGAAATCTGTGCAGGTTCTTTAGGGAAAAGATGATCTGGAATGGAAGATGTAAATATAGAAAGAAAGTCTCCATTGATAATTAGATCATTCTTGCCCTGAAGAAATGCAAACACATCATTCTAAATGTCTTCCATAGGAGAAATCTGAAATGATCGTCTTAGTGCATCTATCTTTCAGCAGTCATCTTACAGTGACATTTTCTCCCTTTCTGTGGTGGAAACAAAGACTCCAACATCTATGTGCAGTGTGAAAGGTGGTCCTGAATTCAAGAAGACAGTCCATGAAAGCCAGCCCATCTGCTGCTTTAATTGTTCCCTGTGCCCTGAAGGGCAGATTTCCAACAAGACAGGGGGATTCCTAACGATAAATAGTCCTTCTTCCAACGTGATAGACATTGTATTTTTTTTTTTTAGAATCTTAACCTGAAGTGACTTTTATCTACAAAAATATTTTCTGAATTAAAACCATACTGCCCTTAATAGATTATTTTCATTCACCATGTTTTTGGTCATTCCTGTAATAGTCAGGAGCATCACTTGGTCCAAGATTTCAAAAATCTATCCCAGGAGAATCCACCAGGGTTTTACTGCTACTGGAAACCATAATCCTTCCCCACACTTATTGTCTAATTGTAAACTTCCCCACTGCTGAGGAGAAGCTTAATATAAAACTTTGTCCTAAGCTTCACCACTCCTGATGAAAATATTAATAATCCAAAAATTAAAACATCACCTAAGCACAGATGGATTTGGATTGAGAGTAGGAGTTTGGCCTGTGGAGGTAGTCTTCATAACAACATCCCTTGGTGAAAGATTAACCAGGGAGTTTATTTTTGAAAGACTGTTTCCTGGTAGTTGTAGGCCTGACTCAACCAAACTTGTCTCACAAAAAAAAACAAAAAAAAAACAACTGTATACAAAATCTGTCACCTAACCAACCACCATTCTCTTCACAGTTGAGGTTCAGGGTGAAAGCTGAGGAGGCCATTTCTTGATTTGTTGTGTAATTTGCATAGATCACTTAGTAAATTGATATTTTCAAAAGCTTGAACTTTTGTTTTTTTTCAATACTTCATATGTCACTGAATACAATACCATGTCTCCATTTGTTGGCTGTCCTCCTTTCCTATATTGCAATTACTCTTTGCTTATGCCTCTTAGAATCCCTGGATTTTTGTTTTCATTTTTGTTATATTGTTCTGCTTGAACCATTAGCATAGTTTACTTCTCTACTTGTTAAAGTTGCTATTAATTTCTTTAAGGAGTCCTTTTCGTAATTAAATCAATGTAAGGATATTGAATAGTTCCATAGAGATCTGTATTTTTTACTGTTATTTGTAATGATATTTCCTTTTCTCTTATAAGCTCTAGAATGTTTCATTACAGAAAAAAGTATATCTTAAAAGGGTTTGTTGTGTAATTTCCTTGATGATTCTATTAACGTTTGGAGTTAATATCTTTTCTTATTCCCTAGGATTTTCTAAATAAAGCATCATTTTATTCAAAAA
>JAQQSZ010015401.1:0-11285 GCA_028646595.1 Phalanger gymnotis | reverse complement strand
AAAAAAAAAAAGAATACAAGTCATTCCCCAATTGACAAGTGGTCAAAGGAATATGAACAGGCAGTTTTCAGAGGAAGAAATTAAAGCTATCTATAGTCATGAAAAAAATGCTCTAAATCACTATTGATTAGAGAAATGCAAATTAAAACAACTCTGAGGTACCATATCACACCTATCAGATTGGATAACATGACAAAATAGGAAAATGACAAATGTTGGAGAAGATGTGAGAAAATTAGAACACTAATTCTTTATTGATGGAGTTATGAACTGATTCACCCATTCTGGAGAGCAATTTGGAACTATGCCCAAAGGGTTATAAAACTGCATGCCTTTTGATCCAGAAATACCACTACTAGGTCTGTATCCCAAAGAGATCATAAAAAAGGGAAAAGGACCCATGTGTACAAAAATATTTAGAGTAGCTCTTTTTGTGGTGGCCAAGAATTGGAAATTGAGGGATGCTCATTAATTAGGGAATGTCTGAAAAAGTTATGTTATATGTGGTATATAGTGGAATACTATTGTTCCATAAGAAATGGTGAGCAGGCAAATTTCAGAAAAACTGGGAAGACTTGCATGAACTGATGCTGAATGAAGTGAGCAGAACCACGAGAACATTATACATAGCAACAGCAACTTTGATCAACTTTGTTAGTCTTAACTGTTCTGAGCAATGCAATGATCTAAGACAATTCCAAAAGACTCATGATGGAAAATGCTATCAACATCCAGAGAAAGATCTATAATCTCAATGCAGATAGAAGCATACTCTTTTTCTTTTTTTCCTTTCTCATGATTTTTCCCTTTTGTTCTGATTCTTTTTTCACAACTTGACTAATGTGGAAATATGTTTATTATGATTGTACATGCATAGCCTACATCAGACTGCATGCTGTCTTGGGGAGGGGGGAAAATTTAGAACTCAAAATCTTATAAAAGTGAGTGTTGAAAACTAAAAATAAATAAGTTAAAAAAAGAAAAGGCAAGAAAAACAAAACCCATCACAAATATGTATAGCGATACAAAACAAATTATCAAATTAGCCTTGTCCAGAAAGAAAAGAAAGAGAAAAAAATAGAAAAGAAAAGAACAGAGAAGAGAGGAAAGGAGAGAAGAGGAAATGAAAGGGAAAGAAAGGAGAGGAGGAGAAGAGAAAACATGCTTCAGTCTATATGCTGAATTCATCACCTTTCTCTGTTAAATGATGCAGAATAATTTTAATTTCCTCAAATCTCCTAGTCTCCGCTTCAAATCTCTTGCTGCGCCAGTCCATCCTATACATTGCTGCTGAAGTAATTTTACTTTATCACAAGTTTGACCATGTTACTCCTCTACTCAATCAACTCCAGGGGTTTTCCATTGTCTTTTGTATAAAAATATAAACTATTCTATAAAGCTTTTGAAGGCCTAAAAAATCTGACCCTGACCTATTTTCCCAGTTTTATTGGTCATTACTCACTTTTCCATACTTTGTGATTGCCAAACCGTTCTTCTCTCTGTTTCTCACACAGGACACTCCACCTCCCACTTTTCTGCCTTTATACTGGCCACACTGCTGGAATGGAATCCCTCCTTACTTCCATAGACTGGAACATAGACTCCTTCTCTTCCTTTAAGATACAACTCAGTTATTGTCTCCTGCATGAAGTCTTTCCTGATCTCTCCCAACTGCTAATGCTGTTAGTGCTATCCATCACAAACTACTCGTATTTAACCAAACACACACACACACACACACACACACACACACACACACGCACATATAATATATATACACAAATATACATATATACTTAACACATATATTTACATTTTTTACTTTATAGTTATGCTGCATATATTTATAAATGTACTTATCTCCCCATTAGAATGTAAGTTCCCAGTGAGTACAAATTATTTCATTCATTATTTCTAGTACCTAGCACAGTACCTGGAATATAGTAAGTGCTTAGTAAATAATGGTTGTTTAATTTGGTTGATAAGGAGGTGTCAAGTACAATTCTATTCCCAGACTAACTAGTTCTTGTATGCTGTCCCATGTTCCAACTGTTGGTGCCCCACCTCATCTACCCCTCTTAGAATCCTTGACTTCCTTAAAAGACTCAGCTGAAATGCCCTGTTTGGCAGCAAGTCATTCTTATATCTCCCAGCTGCTGGACCCTTCCCCTGGGAGGTTACTTTCCAATTGCTAAGTGTATAGCTCAAATGTATCTATTTAAATGTTACCTCTCCTGTTAGAATGTAAACACCTTGGGTGCAGTGACTATTTCTATCTTTCTTTTTATACCTAGCCCTTTGCAAAGTGCTCAGTAAATAGTAACTACTAAATAAATATGTTGATAAGTGGATTGATTTCCTTCTGATTTTGGTTATATTTGTTTTATTTGTGCAAAAACTTCTTAATTTAATGTAATCAAAATTATCCATTTTATACCTCACTTTGCTCTCTATCTCTTGTTTATTCATAAATTCACCTAACCATAAGTCTGATAAGTAATATGTTCTGTGTTTTTCAAATTTTCTTATAATATCTCTCTTTACATCTATATATCTATATGGTGATAAAAATTATCCAACCTACAATAAGAGAGATTGAGGCAGAGACCTGAGCCAATGGCACTTTATGAAAGCTCCATAGTCCCTTCTAATGAAGAGGACCTCAGATCTTCCTCATGATCTGAGATGCCCCCTTCTTCTAGGGCCCTGTTTTTATAGGGTTAAATATCTAAACATTCAAGAGCAGCTATACCAGATACAGAATAATTCCATTGGTTGGCATATGACACATAGGCTAAAATAAGCAGAACAATATATCAGCAGACTTAGGGATTGAGCAAGGCAGGAAATATTTCTGCTGACTTGGTAGTCAGAAGGTAGTTATAAGATGGGTGAAGCATATGGTATCTCCACTGACTTGGTAGACATAACATGGTCATAAGATAGATACCAGCTCATGTTGGACAAGAGAGAATGGCCCAGAGGTGCTTTCCATGTAGTTGTGTCACTTCTGCCATATTTGGCTTGGTCACTATGACAAAGAAAAACAAGAGTTGAGGGCCCCTGGCTAACTTCCTATGCAAGTGATCTTATCTTCTGCAACTTACAGCTCTGGGGCCAAATATACACTACTCCTATCATATCAAATTGATTAATAATGATTAGAATTTGAATTGGAGTCCTCAAGGAATCAACTTTCTCATCTAAGTCATGTATCCATTCTGACCTCTATGCCCAATTTCTGTGATCTTGCTTTCTAGTTTCCCCAACATTTTTTAAACCAAATAATGAATTCTTATTCCAAAATCTTGTCAAATACAAGGTTATTATATTTATTTACTGCTGTAAATTGTATATCTACTCTGCACTGATCTCACCTTTCTATTTCTTAGCCAATATAAGATAGTTTTGATAATTACTACCTTATAGTTTAAGCTATTTCTTCCCTACTTATTCTATAATTCCTCCCCTCTCCCCCCAAACTGGGACAATTAACTCTTTTGTCCATGTAGTTTCATTTATGATTTCTTGAAACAGAGCTCTGGAAGACTTTGATAAAGTCCACTGGGATTCAGGCTACTTGACTATGCCTTAAAAACAAATCTGGCTCTCAATGATTGGCCAATAATAGGTCCCAGCTCAAGTTTCATTTGCTCATTGGTTGGGTCTTGATGGCTCAGAGTGAGTGTAAATAGCAATTGTTTAGATTAGGTCAGGGATCCTAAGGGTCTTCCCCTTCCAGATTGATTTTTTTTTTTAAGAAGGCAAACTTTTGCCTCATTTCTTACCTAGCTTTAAATCACCGAATCACTAAATGAGTGTTGCCTCAGACAAATTGAAGCCTGGAAAAAGGCTTTAGCTTAAAAATGCCAAGGTCTCCTATAGCATCTGGGACCATATCCAGTCATCCTAACCTATGTCTTGCCGCTAGATTCAGATGACTCTGGAGGAGAAAATGAGGCTGATGTCTTTGCACAGCCCTGCCTCACTTAAATCCAATTCACTCACGAGTCAAGCTATCACTCTTCTGATGTCATTGGTCCTCTTCAACAATGAAAGACAAATAACAATAAACAATAAGATCTAGTACTGCTAAATCTCCTTTCTCTACATTTTTTCATTATTTCCTTTGATATTCTCAACTTTTTGTTATTTCAAGTGTATTTTGTTATTTTTTCTAATTCAGTAAAATAATTTTTTGGTAATTAAATTGGGATGGCATTGAATATATACATTAGTTTAGGTAAAATTGTTATTTTCATTATATTGGCCCTGCCTACCCATGAATAATTAATACTTCTCCATTATTTAAATTTGGTTTAATTGTATAAAAAGTGTTTTTTTAAAATAATTTTGTTTATATGCTTCCCTGGTTTGTTTTGGCAGATGTACTCCCAGGTATTTTATACTGTCTAGAGTTATTTTAAATGGGGTATCTCTTACTATCTCTTTTTGCAGAGTTTTATTTGTGATATGTAGGAATGCTGGTGATTTATATGGATTTACTTTATATCCTGCTACTTAAAATTATTAATTGTTTTAACTTTGAATGAGTGTCATTTTGACTATTATAAATACCCAAATTAATACAAAGGACATATGAAGGATGCTATCTGCATCCAGAGAAAGAACTAATAAATAGAAGTATGTATAGAATGATTCTCTCTCTCTCTCTCTCTCTCTTTCTTTCTCTTTGTCTCTCTCTCTCTCTCCCTCCCCACACATATGAGAAAGAAATTTCACTGTTCTGCTTCCACAGCACTATGAGGGGAAACACCAGGACCTTTGGATCTCCCCTTATCTAATTATGGTTAGGATACATCCTGTCTGAGGCTGGGACATGACAACCCCTCAAAGCCTGAGAATTCAAACAAGGGACAAAGTTTTCTTGCATCTGAGCACACCTAATAACTCTCATACATATTAACTTACACACCCCTGCATAGAAGGAGTAATGTGTGGCGGGTGGGTTAGAAAGATTGTAACCAGGAAGAGCTGAGACTAATCCCAGCTCTGAAGGGATAGACCAGGAATGATTAACCCTACATAAGGCTCAGTTTGATTTCTGTACAGTGTGTATGTATGCCCCTTTTGGGATATCATACACCCAATTCTTGCAAGAATTGTAAATAAACACTTCGTCTGCTTACTTCAATTTAAGTTTTGTTTCTTAAGGAAGTAACTGAGCGCCATTTCTAACACACACACACACACACACACACACACACACACACACACACAGGCATACAAATCTGTGCCTAATGGTAGCCATCTCTAGGGTGGGGGGAGGGAGGAAGGGAAAAAAAAGAAAAAAAATTTACATGATAATTTTATTATATATTTAAAAAGGATAGCAAGTTGTACGTAATAGATTTGCAGTTTTGTGTGCAATTTCAAAATTTTTTATTATACTGTTATGTAAATGCTTGTTTTATTCCATAAATAAAAAACAAAGTAAATAAACATTAAAAAAATTGGATTGATTGACCCTTCAAACTGGCCAGTCCCCTGAGGGGGACTAGCTATCTGGCTCAGAGAGAGTAAGAACCGTGCCAAACCTATGCCTGGTCTAATGGCAAGGACCATGTATTTTGGAACTGTTTGGAACCCTATTCAAAACCTAGCTCTAGCAGGTACTGCTTGCATGACCCTGGGCAAGTTTCTCCACCATAAAATGAAGAGATGGGATTGGATGAACTATAAGGCCTCATTTTAAAAATTGATAGGAGCTGAAACAATGGATGGGTAAAGCAGGAATTTAAGCCCCTGAGTGCTCAACTGAAAAATATCATGAAATAGTCAACCTGAATTGGGCACTGATTTGTTGATGCTTCATAATCCAGTCATTGTATGCCAGCAGTGCCAGAAGCATTTCTTGGAATTGGCGTATGCTGAATGCCATCAGATTTTTCAAGGCATATATATATATACATTTTTTAACCACATTGATTTGATCTAAGAGCTCTTGCCAGCATTGCTTCTTTGCTAGATTAAAGAAGTACCAGTTGAAGGAGGGTAAGATGGTTTTCCTAGGGAACATGACAGTCTGACAGGGGCTGCCAATGTAGGGATTGTATTTTATTTGGTAGTCTTAACTTTAGCAAAAGACTTTTATTAGCTCTCCAGGCCTGTGGACATGGCATTGCCATTTTAACCTAGTTTTTCACCCTAACAACCACTTCTCACTCATTTGCTGAAAATGTCTCAAGACTTTACAGCAGTCACTAGAAGCAGAAGCTTTTTGTGATTAGTTGACATTAGTATTTAATTTGATATAATCAGGCTTGTAGAAACAGTTCATGGTGGAGATTGGTACAGTCATAAGATCAGAGAAGATGGTTACCACATTTAGTTAGACATAGTCCTGCTGGTAATTTTTTTTCCTCTTTGGGACCTTTGTACTGAAGACAGCTAGAAGAGTGTGCTAATTCCCAATCAAAAGCAGCCGAACATAAGAAAAGATGGGAAGCATATGATAAGTAAACCAAGCCTCATTTAAGAGACATCGATGTGATGAAGAAAGGAACAGAAAAAAAAAAGACACTTGGTCTCTGTAGTTTGGCGAATCACCAATAAGATCAAAGAGCTCATTTCCAGCAAGTATAAAGGGGAGAGGAATTTAGCTTTGAAATGTAGGTGTACTATGTTCGTGTTTTCACCAGGGTCAAGTTAAGCTATACGTGCAAAGAGTGAACCATGAGTGTACCTCCTGGAGGAGAATGTGAAAAGGACTGGAGGAAAGCCTTTCTTTTCTCCAAATTATCAGAGAGAATAAAAGCATGCAGACAACATACATGAGAGATATGATTTCAGACGTAAGAGAGAAGCAGAGCAGCAGGAGAAAACTCCACATGTAGCCCATAGAAAGTGGGGTCTTTACCCCAACTCCTACTTGGCTGGATGCTTACAGGACCTTTCAGTGTAGGTGGATGTATCTTTTCCTCAGAGTTCTAGGAGTACCACTTGGAGGTATCTTTCTATTACTTCCAGCACAAATTTCTATTAGAATGTATTGTTCCTCTAGTATCAATTGCCAGTAACAGTTCCTCCTCATTGTCACTAATACCATTGATTAGCTCCCTAATTTCAATTCAACCAGTTGATAAGCTCCTCACTGATTCCACTGATAACCCATTAATATCAATTAGCTTTTATAAAGGGATATTTACTAACAAGATATAGCAAAAACCAAGTGATATTTACTTCTCTGTGGTGACAGCCTCCTTGGCCACTCTTTCCAGTACTAGCTACACCTTCACACATTATATCTTGGCTCACTAGTTGAAGCCTCTGAAATTGGAATATTCTTTGCTCCCCATTGCCACTTCCAGGTTTTCCCTCTTCCTCCATCATTCGGTAACTTCTCTTCCTTTGAGGTTCATGCTATCGCTTCTACCACCCAATCGAAATCCTTGTAGCTGTTATCTACAGACCACCCAGGTCATTTTTCCCTTCCTTCCTCAATGAATTTGGTACCTGGCTCACTACTTTTCTCTCTTCTCCAACTCCTGGCTATGGGACTTCAACATACACACTCTCTCAAGAGCCCTAATCACTGTTTTCCTCAAGCTGTTCACTTCCCATGAGCCACTCCTCTGCCTCATCTCAGTTACACACAAAAATGATCATTCTGTTGATCCTGCCATCACCCACAAATACACCACCTTTATGTTCAAGAATTCTAAAATCCTCTTGTCTGACCATAATCTGTTATCTTTTTGCCTTCCCTTCTTTCCCTTACAAAATCCTACTCTTTATCTACACTGTGATTTCCTATCCTCCTTCAATTCTTTCCCAGGCCAT
Source organism: Phalanger gymnotis (assembly GCA_028646595.1). Taxonomy (NCBI): domain Eukaryota; kingdom Metazoa; phylum Chordata; class Mammalia; order Diprotodontia; family Phalangeridae; genus Phalanger; species Phalanger gymnotis. The sequence goes on along the minus strand of JAQQSZ010015401.1, from coordinate 3,482 downwards.
CTCCCTTGCACTAGCCACTTTTTTTTTTTTTATCCAGACAAATTTTAATGAGCTGCTGACCAAAACACTGGTTCAGCGTGGGATTTAAATAAATATATATATATATGTATATGTATGTATATATATATACATACATATATATTTATATGTATATATATATATGTATACACACACACACACACACACAAGTAATTTATTATGAACCAGTATAGGACTTTTCTAGTAAACCTTTTCTAAAGCAAATGCTGCTGCTTTTTTCCAAAAGCCAAAGGTTCAGCTGGAATTGAAGCAAAGGAAATGTACCTCTTCTGAGCTCTTCTGTGTAGCCCGATGCTGCGTTCTTTGCATGAAGAAAATGAGGGGCGGGTGGGGGGAGGCACCAACAGGATGGCACAGTTTGAGTAATGCACTACTCATGTGCCTCCCCCACACATTCTAAGCTCTAACCACTCCTCATTTTGAAGTCTGCTGGCCCCCCTAATGAAAGGCAGGGGGCTGAGCACCGGTACCAGAGTCTCACTGCGTGGCTTAGGCCTTCCTACCCTCTACCACCATCGGTAGTGGGCAAAGGCTCAGTTAGCCTCTGCCACCTTGTGCAGGTCATGCTTCCTCTTGACCACAAGGCCTTGGTTGTGGAAGGCCTCCAGTAGCTCATGAGACAGCTTTTCTAGCATTAGCATACACTAGTGCTTCTTCTCTTGGCATTCTTGAATCACCCATTTCGTGGCCAAGAATCGCCGGCGCCTGTCAGTCAGAGGGGCTGGGACCTGGTAGAAGCAGCCACCTTTAAGGATGCTGACCAGACCGAGGACAGGCTGACAGTTTTCTAGGGCCTGGTTGAAGATGGTGTAGGGGTTGCATTCAATGGCCTCTCGCTCCTCAGCTTTGGCTTCATGGTATTTTTTAAATTGCTTTCTCTTGAGGGTTTCCAGAGTCTCAGTTATCAGGGATCTGACCAGTATTTTGTTTCCTCCTTTCATCATCATGTTGGTGAATTTACTGATCACTGGGTCCTCAAACAAAGAGCTTGTCTTCAATGGTGGGGGAGCTTTGAAGATTTGCGTGGTTTTGAGATTCCACTCAAACTTATCCTCTTCAGTCAGCTCCTCCAAGGGCTTAAGGTAGTAGTCCTTATCAAGTTGGGGTTCTTTGTAATTATCATCATAGTGGCTCCATCTCACCTGGATTAATCCCGGCAGAGCCTGGAGAGTTCTCCGCACACCAGGCCCCAGGCTCCAGAGGAAGCGCTCTGAGCTCAGCACGGGGGCAGCCATCTGCACTAGCCACTTTCTCCTCTTTCTCCATCTTTACACCTTTGTGAACTGACTCAGCTCTGTACTGTTCTCCTCTGTTGAATTCCTAGCCCCCTTATCATGATTACTGATCACTCCCAGCCAAGCCTCAGCTTTAGATCACTCCTCTCATTCATGCCTTAGCTCCTTCATGTGGGTTGCTGAATGGCAGCTCTTTCTTAGAATTGGCTTAGAGGTGACTGATAGAACATGGCTTGATTTCTGGTGGCAGCAGGGAAGTGAAACTACTCAGCTTACAATTAATAACAGATTATATATAGAGAGAGTGACTTGTGGCAGGAAGCCTAGGAGGCTATTACAGTACTGCAGAGGTGATGGCGTACTGAACTAAGTTGGTGACTTTGTGAGTACAGTGAAGGAGTGGGATGTGAGAAATATTGTGCAGTTAGATATGGTAAATTTGGCAACTGTTTTGATGAAGGGAGTAAAATTAACGAGTCAAGGATAATGATGAAGCAATTATATATAGGTCTTAAGGAACAACACAAGAATTTGATTACAAAGCCTTTAACTCAGTTATGCTTGTGCATTCACAATACTGTTTAAGTCCACAGTTGTGGAAAAATTAGCAACCATTAAACTATATGTAAATCCAGTTCACTTGTTGATGATCCCAATCTTGTCTGCAGTTCTGATACTTAGATTGAAGTCAATACAAGAAATAGGAAGCAGTAGGCTGCTCACTGTTGTATGGTGCAAGATATAAACACCAGATTTTCTTAGAAGACTGAAATATATTGTTAGGTAAAGCAATGTAATATGTTTTGAGAGCTATGCACAATAAAAACAATGAAAAAAAGCAGTCTGTTCTTTTAGTACCTATGGATTTAATAATAATATTTCTTTTTTAAAATACAAAATTATATTGATATATATTTAATATCACCTACCTTTTCCGCTTTTAATTTTAAGTATTTCTGTTAGTTGACAACATATTTGGTATGTTAGGTCCTTACCAGAGATAATTAACAACAGAGGTTATTTCCCAGGCGACTACTTCCATTCTTATGCTACTTCTATTAATTTTATTCCTGCAAAAGTTTTAAAATTTCGTCTAATTAAGATTTGTATCTTTGAAAAAAGTTTTATCCTCCGTTTTGTAAAGAATCCATTTATTAGTCACAGCAGTGAAAAGTATAAGATTAGCTTCTCTTTGAATTCTTTTATGGTCTTATCTTTAGTATTTGGGTCATATATCCATCTTGAATTTATTGTGTTATGTGCCATATACTAGAAACTAGATAGCTGAATTCAATTATTTCTGATTCTTCCTTGTCTAATCTATCAATTGATCTGCTTTTAAGGTTTTACGATACATACATATTAGCTCATTGGATCCTCACTACATCCATTTTTCTATTTTTTTATTCAGTATAAAATGATTTTAATGATTTGTACCTTGAAATAGAGTTGTAAGTCTGGAAATGCTATTCTCTCTTGCTTTTAAAAAATTATTTTTCCTTGACATTCTGGATTTTTTTGTTCCTCCAAGTTCGTTTTGTTATTATTTTGTCTGGATTGGTAAGTAATCCCTTTGGCATTTGAACTGGTATAGGTAAATTAATAACTGGATTGTGGAAGCCTTGTCATTTTTATTATTTTGGTACAACCCAGTCATGAGCACTGAATATTCCTTTAGAATAACATTTATTAGAAAAAAATTTGAGTAAAATATTATATACCATTCAGATGAGATTCCAAACATAAGTAGTCTCTACTTTTCAAACTTTATTTGTTTGCCTAACAAAGATGCATCCTTTATTTTTCCCATTCATCAATTTTCATTGATTTCTGAAGTGACTGCAAGTGCCAGGTTAGAATTTTACCTTACACATGCATTTTAAGATGTAGCGTCTGGAAATATTTCTTACCTAAAATTGTGAAATACCTGTCTTCATGATACTGAGTTGTTTGCTTCCAAAATGGAATATTCTGAAGGATTCTGAATCTAGACACATGCTCTAAGTAATTGTGCCAGTAAGGCAAAATGGGCTTAGTTTAACGGGTGCCCTTGAGGAGTTTGGCTTTTGTTTATGGTGAAAGTACTTTCACCTGTTAAATGCTAAGCCCCAGGCCCAAAGCCCTATCAGGTGTGAAACCTGTGTGGGTGTAGATTAAGGACTTAAAAGGGGCCAATTCGGGAACCAATGGGTCTCTGGACTCTGGTCT
>JAQQSZ010015400.1:0-11285 GCA_028646595.1 Phalanger gymnotis | reverse complement strand
GGAAGGAAGGAAGGAAGGAGGGAAGGAAGGAAGGAAGGAAGGAAAGAAGGAAGGAAGGAAGGAAGGAAGGAAGGAAGGAAGGAAGGAAGGAAGGAAGGAAGGAAAGAAGGAAGGAAGGAAGGAAGGAGGGAGGGAAGAAAAACTAATATACACCAAAACAGTCACCAGAAAACTTTTTATGGTAACAAAAAAGCTATAAATGAAAGATGCCCCAGGAATTGGGAAATGACTAAATAAATTATGACTAATTCATCTAATAGAATATTATCACATCATAAGAAAAAAATTAATGTCAAGAATTCAGACAAGCCTGAGAAAGAATATAGGAACCTAAGGAGAGTTAGGTAAACAGAAGTTGGAAAATAATGTACATAACAACTACAACAATGTAAATAGAAAAACAAACAAAAAAAGTTGTGTAATTATAATGAATAAATTAGGCCTCAAAAATATGAGAAAGTGCATCCCTCTCCCTTTCTTTACAAAGGTGGAAGATGATGGGTAAGGAACATTGCATATGTGGTCAGATTCAGCTGATATGTTGGTCAGTATTGATGAACTGCTTTTTTTCTTCTTTCTTTTAAAAAAAATATTTGTTATAAGGAATGTCTCTCTGTGTGGAGACAGATAGGAATATATTTGGGAATGAAGGTGATATCCAAAAGAAATAAAAGCCAAAACAATTTTTTAAAGTCTATACCCTGTTGTGGGTGGGTGGAAGATTGTTAAGATTGTATATACGGAGAGAGAGAGAGAGAGAAATGATGATGATGATGATGATGATGATGATGATGATGATGATGATGGCCATTTAATAAGACATATCATAGAATATGACCTAAAACCTCTTTTGTTCCAAGATCCTCCAACAGTTTGTGGCATCACTGAGAAAACTTCCAATTTTATAGGAAATGGCAACTTGTTAGCAATGCAATAAACTCTTGCTTAATTTATAATGCCCCATTACAAGTATTAACTCATTTAAAGCCAGGGTGAGGGGCATTATAATGGCTCCCCAGGGCCACATGGTTCTTTCCTCTTCAGATTTAGAGAGTTTAAGTAAAAAAAAATGAGTTAATTCACAGTAGCTCTGAGCCCCCAGTTCAGAAAATTCCTAAGATTTAGGCAGAGTTTGATCTTTCTGCCTAAGTTAGTATTTATAGTTTTAATTAAACCCTGGTCCTTTTGTGGCTGAGACAAATTCACAAAACATTTGGGTAATGAAACAACAGAATATATTCTAGTGTCTGTGAACAAGCAGACACCAAGAGGGAAAGCTGAGGAAAGACCTACATTTTCTTGTGACTTTCCCCAGCCTGGATCTTCTGTTATGAGATGGTAGTAGGGCTAATGACCCTCTTCAATATCTCCATTTTCTGCCATAGCACAGTCCTACCTTTGTTTCTCAGATATATACTAAAAAGCCACATATTCTACTTTCTGAAATTCCTCTTCCTTCTCAGAGCATTAATTATTTGTAGATGATCCCCAGAGGCATGATCAAATTTTCCAGTTTATTGGAACAGATTTCCTGTCTAAAGGCATCACGCTTTATCCGCTGGCTTTCAAAGTCTTTTCATACTTAGTCTAAGACCTTTTGATTGATTGATTGAGTAATGTTCTCATCTAGTTAAGGGAACAGTGCTAAAATGGGGTAAGGTGGTTTCAACCCACTCTTAGAATATTCTTAGATATATCACTAGCTTTGTGCTGGCTAGAGAATGATATGCTAGCCAAGAAGTCATTTTCTGATTTTAGTTAAGTATATTACATCTCTGTTTTTTATTTGTATTCACACAAATACAAGATCATTGCCTGAATGTATGTTGTTTATTCAGTTTGAAAATAATGCCCAGTATAATGCCACCCAGTGAATATATCCACATCTGAAAACATTCTTTAACTTCCCATCCCAACCAGCCACATGCCTAGGCCTGTCACTATCTGCCTGCCACCACTCATCTACTCTTACCCACCTAGACCAACGCTATCTACACTAGAACTTAGACCTGGACATCTAGAGTTGGGTCTTCTTGGATCTATAATCTAGGCCCTGGGAAAGTTGATGCACTCATCTTTGGAACTCTTGCCCTAGGACTAATCCCAGTTCAGTAGTGACTGAGTACAAATTAGCCCACTCATACCACTAGGCTTACTAGTTGACCCCAGGTCATGTTTCATCTTCATATCTCATCCAGCCATCCAGCGAGTCAGCCAAGCCATCTCCCTGCCACTACTCATTAATCCCTATACCCTACTTTTTTTCCTTTTCCAAACAAAATACCCTTCCCTTCCTGAGGTCAGGGACTGTCTCTTTATCAATATTTAAATTTCCAGTACTTAGCACAGTGGCTGAAACAGTAGTATTTAATAAATTCCTCCTATCTCTGTCTCCTTCTTCCTTCCTTCTATCCTTCCTTCCCTCTTTTCCCCTCCTTCCTTTCTTCCCCTTCCTTCCTTCCTTCTTTCTTCTTTTCTTTCTTTGTCTTTCTTTTTCTACCTTCTTTCCTTCCTTCCTTCCTTCTTCCAAGATGAAAATCATCGAGGACGTGGCATTTATAATTGAAGATTCCAGACCTGAGGAGAAAGTCCCCTTGGTAGGAAAAACTGAGGCAGCTCATCAGTGGTTCTTTAACTCATGTGCCAAAGAAGCTTTTGTCTTATCTCATTCTTTGATAAGCACGATGCCTAGATGTTCAATGGAGGAGGCTGAATTTGGAGTCAGAGGGCATCAATTCAAATGCCAGGACTCCTACTAACTGCTTGTGACACCTGGAGGCAGATAGATGGTACAGTGATGGAGTTCACATCTAGGCTCAGACATTTAATAGCTGTGTGATCCTACACAAGTCATTTGGCCTCTGTCTGCCTCAGTTTTCTCATCTGTAAAATGGGGATAATAACACCTCTCGTCCAGGGCTGTCGTGAGGATTAAAGCAGATAATGTTTATAAAATATCTGGCACCTAGTAGGCACTATATAAGTGCTACTAATTATTATCATTCTGGGCCTCATAGTGCTCATTTTTAAGGATGAGGGGGTTTGACTGGATGACCTTAAAGGTGCCTTCCAGCTCTACATCTATGATCTTAGGACTAGATGTTATCTAAGATCCCCTTTCACTTTAAATCCTCACTCCAAAAGCAAAAACAGATACTCAGTGCACTGAATGGGTATCAAAGAACAAACCACAGATCCAGAGCAAAGGCAATGTCCTTGATTGGGTTATATCATCACCATCATAGCGAGCACGTATATAGTGCCTGCTCTGTGCTAGGCATCTCACATTTTACCTCATTTGACCTTCACAGCAACCCTAAGAGGTAGGTGTGCTATTATTATCCCCATTTTATAGCTGAGGAAACTGAGATTAAGAGTCTTGTCCAAGGTCACACAACTAATAAGTGTCTGCAGTAGGATTTGAACTCCGGTCTCCCTGACTCTGGGCCCAGCACTCTCTCCACGGACCCCCTAGCTGCCTCATAGCTATCACACTAGATAGAGGCACAAGACAAGGGGCCAGGGACAAGCACAGTATCACGGGTTTAACTCTGAGTACTATCTGGCAAGAGAGCATTGTATCAAGTACCAGCTTTCCCTGTGCTCCACCATCAATGGTGGAATGGCTTCTGGTGAGTCATGGAAATGCCACTGAGCATACTGAAAAGAATTGGTCCACTGGGTGCCATCGAGTTTGGCCCGTGTTCCCTTTGCTTATTCAGCATATTTTCCCTTGATCGCTGAGAGCAGCTGTGTTTAGTGAGCTGTAACCTAAGGAGATCAATAAAATGTGAGCTAACTATGCTGTTAGAAAGGTACTGCTTGTGGGAAGGGGGTCAGAGTAGGGGGAGGGGAGGTATCCTGTATGCAGAGAAGAGGTTACGTAGATACATGCCAGAGATATGCCAGATAATCAGAGGATGTGTTTTATTGGGATCTAGGAGACTCTGCTGTTTTAGTAACCAAATAAACCCCCATAGGTAGGTTAAGTGCCTTGTACAGGGATCATCATAATATTCAGTAAGGCTATGTTCAAAATGCTGCTAAAAATTAAGGCATATTTTACTTTATGAGAAAGATACTTTCCTGAAATTTGGGGTGCAAATCAACCTTTCACAAATCAAGTCCTGACTTCAAAGGACTCTAGGCATCTCCCTCTACAAAGAAGCCTATTATGAATCCTTTTGTAAAGTTAAAAAAAAAACCTTTTGATATTGGAATTTCTTGCTCTATGATCTCTGTTTTTTATGTATTTTTGGATATTTGGTATCCTTGAGATGAAAGATATGAGTATTGTGAATAATATGCCTTTAACAGCAAGAAATTTGAATTTCCTTTCCTTTCCTTTCCTGCTTCCTTCACACACCCGTAGTTAAGAGGACATTTCAGAGATGGCCATGAGGGATAGAGAAACAGTGGAAGTCTAAGCTACATATAAATTTTAAAAATCAATGAACATTAATAAATAGATTATTTAGTTATCAAATCATTATTTGATTTTTTATTGAATGACTTTATTTAATTATTAAAATTATTTGTTAAACATCAATTATATGCTAGGCACTATTCTAGATGCTAAGGATAAAAGGAAAAAAATTTAAACAATCCCTACTCTTGAGAAGCTCTTCCCTTTAGACTTGCGCTGCATTTGAGACCTCCTTCATCTCCTGCCCTTCAAGGAAATAGTAGAAACTTGATCATCTTTGGCCCCCAGAGTCCAAAATAACCAACAGGAGAAGCTTGGTAAAGCAGAGAGAAGGGACGTGTGGACACTGTTACTCATGGGAGATTTCCCAGAACTTCTATACTGAAGAGTACAATAAAGCAGCACGTGAATAATGGGTGATTTTTTTTTATCAGTGTGGGAATTCTCCTTGCCAAGAGCAAATTGTCCTATAGGGAATAAATCCTAGGGAGTTGACTAAGGCATGCATCAATCAAGTGATTTGCCTAGCATCATGCCTCTAGTAAATGTCAGAGGAAGGATTTAAATCTAGGTCTTCCTGGCACTAAATACATGCCCCAACCACCATTCTACACTGCCTTTGAAGCTCAATTATTTCATCTATATGGGACATGGGAAAAGGTCAGGACTCTGACTGCAAAGGAAGCAATAACTACATAGTACAAGCATACCCCATCCCTCTCCTACAAGATCTTACAACTTAGAGGAAACCATTTACAATGAATCCAGGAGGGCTTTCTGGCAACTGTTTAAACTAAGCAAGATAAAACTTCTAAAAAAGCCCATTTAACTTTCCTTCAATATACATTTCTCATATAGTTGTAGGACAAATGGAAGTGATAGTTTCCGACAGCATTCACGAGGTGGACAAATCCTTAAGATGAGAATATGCAGCCACCCATATGAAGAACATCTTTCATCTGATAAAAAAGCAAACAAGGAATTAACATTTATTAAGCACCTACTACATGCCAAATATTGGGTTAAGTGCTTTACAAATATCTCGTAATAACCCTGGGAATCAGGTGCTATTATTACCCCACCTTACAGTTGGGGAAACTGAGGCAAGGAGAGTTTAAGCCCAGGGTCCATTAACTAGTAGGTTTCTGAGCTCAGATTTGAATGTGGGTCCTCCTGACTCCAGGCCCAGAGCTCTATCCACTGTGCCACCTAGCTGTTTTCATAGAACCCCAGAATCAGGCAAACACTTCCTGGTTACCATGTCCTTGAAAAGATTACCTCTCATTTGAGCTCCTCAGTGAGCTTTGGATGGGGCAAGGTTAAAAGATTCTGTGCAAATCCAAAAACCTGTGGAACATTTTTGTAATGTTGGTGTCAGGGGGTCAAGGCTAACACCTAGAATGGGCTGTTATTGTTTTATATCAGAGTTTTATAATTACAGCTATCCCAAAGTGGAATGGGGACTATTGGAGGTAGTGAGGTACCCATCACTAGAGATATTCCAGCAAAGATTAGATGATCTTTTGTCAGCAATATTCTAGAGGGCATTCCTATTCAAGGGTGGATTGGATCGAAAGGTCTTCTAATTCTGAGGTCCTGGGCTTCTGTTGAATGCAGCTGTGTTTCAGAGACATGATTTGACCAGTGATCCAACTAAGACCTGCTTAATGACGAGCCGTGTTAAAACGTCTTCTCCCGTATGACTCTAAACCAAACCTTGTGAGGCAGCAGAAAGAGAACTTGATCTAAACTCAGAGGACCTGGGTCTGATACCCAACTCCGCTGCTTACTTCCTGAGTGACCCTGAGAAAGTCTCCTAACCTCTCTGGACTTCATTTTCTTCCTCTATGGAATGAGAGGATTAGACTACAAAGACATCAAACTCACTCCCAAGTGTAGCAGAAGCAGATTAAAATGTAACTGGGAAATAGTTAACAAAATACATAAAAATACAATAAAACATAGATAATGTTAATAGGAGGTTTTCTAAGTCAATCCGCTGCCTGCAGGGATCCTTATGTACAGTTTAGTGACCTTGGTTCTATCTGAGTTTGGTAGGATTGGACTAGATGACCTCGAAGGTCCCCTCCAACTTTAAATCTCTGATCTTATCATCCTTGAGGTTTTTGGTTTTGTGTTTTTTAAGGCCCTTGCCTAGCAAACATAGCCAGGAAGGAAAATATTTGTACAAATTTCAATTTACTTCTGTAATCTTCCCATAAAGTGCAGGTTTTCCATCTTACTGATAGTCACATAAATAGGAGCATTATAGAGCAGCATTGGGCATATTGTTTGTGAATCCAGGCTGGACTAAGGCTAATAAAGCTATGTCTATATGGTACCATGCAGAGGGGAGATTTGTTAGTTTAATCAATGTAGGAAGCTGATCTGGGCAATTCAGACCCAACTTGGCTAATCTTGAATAATTCCATTGATAAAACTGGATAAAATTCTCAAAGCGGATGTTAAAGCTGAATTATTTATTCTGTCTGTCTCTATAATCTAAGCTAGATAATTACAACATCACCCATAGCCTTTACTTGCTACCACACAGATCCAGTTCCGGGGTCTTTGCTTTGGAAATAAAATTAGGTCTAGGAGAGGTGAAGGAGGCTATTGAAAACAAACAATGTGGGTAAGCTAGGAAGTGCCTAGAAATTTCTACTGACCTGGATTTCAGCCTCTGAAAGACCAGACGGAATCCAGGAAGGGTCCTGTTCCCTTTTTGCTCCAGTTCTTGGGTGATAGTAGACAAGAACAAGAAATCCAGCCCCTTTCACACAGAGTGGATGTACTCTCTGTCTCAGGGGAAACTGGGAGGGAAGGACCTGGCCATAAAACCGATGGCTACAACTTGTTCCTCTGAAATGCCTTTTAGGAGACATTACTTAGCTAACTGCGTACAGCCCAATGACCTCGTCAGGTTTTTAATCATATGGCTTCAAAATGGTTTCCTATTTTCAGGTTTCCCTCTATTGTATTTGCAGGGAAAGACCAAAAGAACAATTTCATCCCTCAGATGAGTGAGGGTAAAGCCACCTAAGTGAATGGAAGCTAGTCATAAAAGCTCTGAATTTGATACCTGCCTGCGTTTAATGTCTTTTCCTATAGCCATTTTTATCGAGAGGATTTATTCACGTTATAATCATCGAGCACAATAGTTTCTTTAGCCTCTCCTCACCTTCGCATGACCTTGAGTTTTATGATAAAATAACAGCATCAGTTATAGTGACATTGGTCACAAATCAGCCCTAGAATAACTTAGATAACAATGCAGGGAGGGCTGTGCATGTATGAAAGAATTTTGGCCTCGGTTATCATACGGAGAACTTCACACATGTGTAACCGTTGGGCCAGGAAACGTGGGGGAGGGTGACTTGGCTGTGCAGCTGGACAGAGGGGGCAGTGAAGAGGGCAGAGCAATGTTAGAGCTGAGGTTTGTGTTGGCTTTTCCATCAACGCTTTGAAAAATACAGCATAGGCATTACCCCTGTTTGAGCCAGACCTTTCCCAAAGCAAGGATCTCTTTGAAGGTCTCCAGGCCCACCTTGCTTAGTGAAGACTCCTAGGAGGAAAGGAGAGAGAGAAAGAGAGAGAGACAGAGACAGAGAGAGAGAGAAACAGAGAGACAGAGACAGAGAAGGAGGGAGGGAGAGGGGGAGGAAGGGAAAGAGGGGTGAGGGAGGGTAGGAGAGAGAAACAGAGACAGAGAGAAGGAGGGAGAGACAGAAACAAAGAAGGAGGGAGAGAGAGACAGAGAAACAGAAACAGAGAGACAGAGATGGGGGGGCTAGGGAGGGAGGAAGAGGAGGGAAGGAGAGAGAGAGACAGAGAGAGAGAGGAGGGAAAGAGAGAGAAGGAGGGAGGGAGGGAAAGAGAGAAAAAGGAAGGGAGGGAAAGAAAGAGAGAAGAAAGAAAGGAGGGAGGGAGAGAAGGAGAGGAGGGACACTTTGATATCTCTCCAGGAGTCTTTTCTTAGTCTATAGCTCCCTTTAGCCATCACTGAAAGGGAATCTGTTTCTTCCTCCTTTCCCATGGTCTATTGGGAAGAGTTCCATGTTAAATGATTAGCTCGTGAGGTTCTGAATTCCCCCGTCCCAAAAAGAATGTTCAATGATTTCAGGGGAGAGTGTTGGATTTGGACTTGTATAGTTCTGCTCTTGCTATATGTACTTAGTTAAAAATCTTTTTGCAAAGCCGATGTTAATTGTTTAGGTGACATTGGAGCATGACCATATATAATGATCAGTCATCTACAGGTGGCATTAACTGGCACAGGCTGATTGATATTGTGGAAGAATATATCAGAATGGGGGCTCCAGCTGAAAGCAATAAAATGAACCCATAACTCTTTAGAATTACCCCTAGAACCCTGAAGGGGACTTGGTTTTCCAGTGTGAGTGGAAGATAGGATAAGGACCCATAGGCCTTATAGATGCTGCATCTACATATGCTGCATTGTGATCATCATCATGGGAACATTTATATAGAACTCTCATTATTGGCAGGCTCAAATTGCAGCTCTGCTTCTTGGTGACTGTGTAACTCTGAGTAAGTAACTTCCCCTCTTGTTGGGGCCTGACTTGCCTCATCTGTAAAATGAGGGGATTGGGCCAGATGGCCTCTAGGGTCTGTTCCAACTCTGAATTCATGCTCCTATTAGCTTAACTAGCACAGGGCTTAATTTCTACAATAGTGTCAAATGGCAAATTTCTTAGATACTTAGTGGACAGTAAATTTAAAGGGCATCTGGCTATTTGGAGCACTACACAATCAAGAGGCATTTTTAATCTTTAAGAAAGAAATGAGTGAGCTGGGTGCATGTAACCTTTAAAAAAAAACCCAACAGCTATCTCTAAGGAGCTGTCAGGTATCAGCCAAAGAGCTCATTTCCTCCCACAGGCTCGGAATACTGCAGGAATAGCTGATGCTGTCCTATCTGTGTACCTATTTTTATAATCATCCAGTTACTGATGAGTAGAAATTTGTTTTCTTTCCACTGACGCCTTCTCCTTTCTTTATTTTATTTTTGGAGTGGAAGACACTTTGAAATATAAAGAGGAACAGTTGGGAATGCTCCTTGATTTCATCCACAAGAACAATGTCCTTTTAACTTCTGAGTAGGGATGAAATTTTTATTTATTTATTTATTTTAAAATTTTAAGTGCCAAACCTCTCAATCTCTCACCTTCCCTTCAGTTCTATCTCTACTTCAAGGCCTCATCCCCAAAAGCTAATTCCTCTAATGCATTCCCTTATAAGCAAGAAGGTTGCACTATTGTGTGTTTATATAGATGTGCCCCTCCCCCATGCTCCATATGCTCTCTATCTCTCTCTCTCTATATATATATGTATATATACATATATATACATATATTATACACATACATATGTGTATACATATATATATGTATGTATGTATGTATATGGTGGCACAATGGTTAGAGCACCAGGCCTGGAGTCAGGAAGACCTGAGTTCAAATATGACCTCGGATACTTACTAGCTATGTGACCCTAGGCAAGTCACTTAATCTCTCTGTGCTTCAGTTTGATCATTTGTTGAACTGGAATAATAGCAGCACCTACCTCCTAGGGCTGTTGCGAAGATATGTGAGATCATATGCAAAGTAGTGAAAGTTCTATATAAAAGCTGCCATGATGATGATGATGATGATGATGATGATGATGAAGAAGATGATGGCGATGAAGGTGATGAAGAAGATGATGAAGATGATGATGATGATGACCTCCATCTCACAGCAGAGAAGACTAGATACAACAGAAATTGGAAAAACAGAGAAGCTATGTGCTCATGGCCTCCTGGTGCCAGGTGAGAGAGGGCCCAAGTCTCCTCCTTCATCTAGAAGCCAATAGCAGTTCCTTTTCCTTACTTAAATACAGCCAAGGAGAGATCACTTTGGCCATGTAGTGCCCCTTGTATGTACACTCAGTTCTGGTTTACAAACCTGTCAAAAGGATTTTTTCTTCATGCAGTAAACAGTTACAGAATACTTAAGTTATAAATAATAAATTTATTTTATAAATAATAATCAATAATATATAATACATTGTTTTATTAATTAATAGCATATTATATAATAATATATAAATAATAATTGATAATAAATAAATTTTATAACTGAGTTATAAGTAACTTAGGTTATTTATATAGGTTATAAATAATCTAAGTTGAGAGCCTGGCCCCTCCATTCTGTGTCACCAGGCAGTTCCAGAAGCAAGCTCATCCAATGTGTATGCTTTGGGCCTTCACTGGCCAGGCCCCTATTACATGCAAACACATACATGCAGACACATGAGACCTGCATATATAATAAGGCAGCTGAGTGGCACAGTAGATAGAGCGCCAAGCCTGGAGTTAGGAAAACCTGAGCTCAAATCCAGTCTCATGCGCTTAACTAGATGTGTGACCCTGGGCAAGTCACTTAACCCTGCTTGCCTCAGTTTCCACATCTGTAAAATGAGCTGGAAAAGAAAATGGTAAACCACTCCAGTATCCAACAGAACAGAAAGTGCATGTGAAGCATATAGATCGCTACTGAGCCCAGGGTTTCAGCTAAAGCCAGAACAATTTAATTTTCACTTAAGGAAAGATTTCTGGTGGAGTGCTGTTTTAACAATATGGCTAGCAGCTTCTGTGGGGGTGCAAGATCCACCCACAGCCAGCACCCAGAAAGCTGCCGGACAGCACAGGTTCTTTTGATCTGCCTTAATAAGGAGAGCAAGGTGAAGGGGTTGGCAAGCTTACTTTAATTCAGCACACAACTATCATTCACTTAGTTCAGGGGAAAAAGCCAGCACCCTGAACTTCAGAGCAAAATACGAGCAAATTACAAACATC
>JAQQSZ010015399.1:0-11285 GCA_028646595.1 Phalanger gymnotis | reverse complement strand
GAGGCGGGCCTACTGGGCCTGGAGGCTTGTGTTCACAATACTGGAATGGGGAGGTTGGTTCGCTAATTTGTTGCTCTGGGCCCTGAATAAATTTTTTGATGCCTTCTGCTTGGAGAATTCTGTATACCCATCGATTTCGAACCATTCTAATATTTATATGATCCTTTTTGAGATCATAAATTCGGCCTTCCTACTACAAGCCCTCCCTCACTTAAATCTAATTCACTTGCGTGTCATGGCATCACCTTCTTGATGTCATGGTCCTCTTTGAGAATGAAGGATAAACACCAACGACAACAAGAATGGTATATGTAATTTGTACCTTGTATTGCTATACAAGTCCCTGTACCTTTAACCAGAAAAAATCTAAATTCAATCAAGCTTTAAATGTTTATCTTAAATTGAACCTTGTTCGTTAAAGGAGTCTTGACAAAACAATCGAAATACTTAGGCAAGTATTTTTATGGAAAAGTTATGAGGTTTTTGAAACAAAGCAATTAGTCAATAGTAAGACCTTTTAGGTTATTTCTAAAAATCTCCACTAGTACTTATTTAGTTCTACAAGGTGGAATACAGTGGAGAGGCTAACATTTATGGGCAAGTTCAGGTGAAGATTAAGATAAATATTTAAAAATATGAATTAATGCATAATTTGGGAATATTGTGCACATAAATTGTAAAATTTCTTATTTTTATTTATGATTATTTATTATTTTATTATTTTATTTTAATTTTAAATTTATTTTAATATTATATAATAATTTTAATTTAATGAATATTATTAATAATTATTAAATAATTGATTATTTATAAAATTATTATGTAGTTCACATGTAAACTATTCAAAATGTAAAATAAACTTAGAGTCTTATTGAAAATACTTTTTACTTTATTTTTCTTGCCTTCTTTTTGGAATATGACTAATGCAGAAATAGGTTTTACATGACTTCATATGTATAATGGGTATTGTATTTCTCGCCTTCCCAATAGGTAGGATAGGGGGTGGAGGGAGGGAGAGAATTTGGAAAGGAAAATAAAAATGAAATTTAAATTAAAAAAGGTAAAAAAAGAGATAGGGGTACTCTTTTCTATTCCCATTCAATATTCTCCAGAAGTCTATTATATCTAACTTTTAAAATTTTCTATTCATCTCCTTAACCTTCTTTCTTGTTTGTTTTATGTTTAGATTTATCTAGGTCTGAGAGGGGTAAATTGAGGTCCCTCACTAATATAGTTTTACTTTCTACTTATCACTGTAGCTCATTTAACTTTTCCTTTAAGAATCTGGATGCTATGCCATGTACATGTTTCTTTTATAGATGAAGGTACTGAGGCAAACAGGGCTAAATGTTTTGCCCAGGGTCACACAACTAGAAGTGTCTGAGGCCAGATTTGAGCTCAAGATGAGTCTTCCTGACTTCAAGCCCAGCATTCTATCTACTGCAGTGCCACCTACCTGCCCCTGCTATTCAATTTATATTTCTTTAAAGCTCCCAGAATTGAACTTATACTCCAGACGTAATCTAACTAAGGTAGAGTATAGAAGGACTAGCATCTCTCTAGTTATGGACATTATGCTTCCGCTAATACGGCACCCATTGTAGCCACTGGAGAAGGAAATGGAAAGTCACTCCAGTGTCTTTGCTAAGAAAGCCCCAAATGGGGTCATAAAGGATTGGACATAACTGAAACAATTGAACAAAAATAATACAGGATGAGATTACATCCACTTTTTTTCATTTCCACTTCCCATTTTTTACTCATATTGAACTTGTGGTCCACTAAAAAGCCCAGGTCTTTTTTCAGATGAACTGCTCTCTTCCCTTCCTTTTCCTATCTTGTACTTGTCTAACATAGATGAACTACTGCTAGAACTGCATGCAGAGCTGGGATATCTGCCCCTCCCTGGCCTGCAGACAGATATATAGTCCTGAATTGGGTTCAGTTCTGGGGAAGACTGTCCTCTAATTACAGGGATTTGGCTCCCTTGTCTCACACTCATTGGGTCATTAAATATCACCCCAGTGTCCTGGGGATGATGTTATTTTTTGGTCCAAGTCTAAACCCTCCCCCCAAAAAGTAGTCACTTAATGTACAATATAAATTGGGTATGAGACAGAGTCTGTTCTCCTCACAAGGAAGAATGCTAAACAGAGAGGGAATCACAGTGTTCATTAACATAACAATTGAAACAGGATTCTGTAACTTAACTGCTAACTAGTTAGCATCAGCTGGGAGCCTAATATTCCTCATGAGAGTCATTCGATGTTTCACTGGAGCACTGGGCGCTGTCTGATCACATCGATTCAGTGGCCAAACTCTCCAAGGCAGAAAATGCCTCTGCAGACAGCTAGTGCCACTCCAAGGACAGCGCCTCTGCTGCTTTCCAGGACGTTCAGAATTCCCAAGGTCATCACAAGTGCTGGACACACACCCCTTGGGAGGCTCGTCTACCTAGGGTCAGGAAAGACCAAACTCAAAGGAGTCAGAGGAGGTCGTGTGCTCACAGAGGCGTGTAGGCCAGGTGGGAAGCAATACTTGTCCCCAAACTGGATTCTTTCAGCAGGCGGAAGTCCTCATAGGAAGAGGAACTCATAGAGCCCAGCACCTCACTCTTGTACATGCCCTAGTCATCAGCTCTTCGGAAATCATCAGTTCTGGATGCTTTTGTCCAACCTCCTGAGTCAATCAATCAGTTAGCATCTATTAAGCATCTACTATGTGTCAGGCACCATACTTGGCGCTGAGTTCAGCCCACTCCTGACCAAGGCTGGCTCTAATGACACCAGTCTTTTGAAAACTCTTGTAACTCATATCCCAAGGCATCCCTGAAGCTAAGAACATTGTTAAACTTTTCATAATGCTTGTTAAATAATTAATTAGGGAAATGCTTTGAAACCCTAGCTATACAAGTGGGGTGCTGTCATTATCATGGTTATTACTTCAGCGAACATTTAGTAAGCACCTGCTACATGCAATGTGCTATGGCTACGAAGGTATTGTCTCTGCCATCGAGGGACTTAAAATTACTGATTAAGTTAAATTACTAGAAGGAGAAATAATACAAAAGCTAATTACTGTAAGACAGCCATAGTTTTAATGAAAAGGAATTTAAACATAAGACTTAAGCTTCTCTTACAGGAATCTGCAACCTTCTTGACCTCTTCGAAGCATTAAACACCGCTAACCATGCCCTCCTTCTGGACACTCTTTCCTTGGCATCTGGTTCTCATCCTAACCTGTTGGGTATCTCCTTCTCTGGTTCTTTGTCCTCCTCCTGCCTCTGAAATGTGGGTGGTGCCCAAGACTCTGTCCTAGGCTCTCCTTCATCTTTGTCCAGTCTCATCTTTATTGACCTTATCCACTCACATGGTTTCTATGATCTTCTCTATGCAGATGGTTGAGACAACTGGTGGTTCAGGGGATAGAGCGCTGGGCCTGGAGTCAGGAAGACCTGAGTTCAAATCCAGTCACAGACACTTCCCGGATGCACGATTCTGGGTGAGTCACTTAGCTTCTCGTTGCCTGACGAAAGGATGGCCAGGAGAAGGAAATGGCAAACTACTCCAGTATCTTTGCCAAGAAAGCCCCATGCGCAGCTATGGCCCATGGGATCATACAGAGTCAGAGGTGACAGAGCAACAACAAAAACGCTGAAGACTCCAACGTCAAAATATCCAGCTCTAGTCTTATGCCTCTCATTGCCTGCTGGATGGATCTACCGGAATGTCAATGTGCTCCAACCTGAACTCATCATCTCCTCCAGCACATCTTTGAGTCGACCCTGGCCCTCACTTCCCAAGGCCTATCGATTCTAACTCCAACAGATCTCCAGCATCCACCCCCTTCTCTTCACTCACATAGCCACCATCCTAGTTCAGGCCTTCCTTTATCACTTCTCTCTTGGATAACTGAAACAGTTTTCTACCCAATCTCTCAACTTCCAGTCTTTCTTATGTGCAATTCCTTGTTCGTAAGGCTGCCAAAGTAACGTTAACCATGCCGTTCCCTTAATCAAAAACTTCCCTTGGCTCCTTATTGCCTATACCAGAGGTGTCAAACTTGGGGCCAGTGTGGCCTAGATCCACATTAAAACGTAATTGGGAAACGTTTCCCCAAAAGAAATAAAAATGCAATACAACATAGATACTGTTAACTTGTGATTTTCTGAGTCAATAGACTACCTGTAGGGATCCCTTTCTATTTGACAGCATTGGCCTATGTGGACTCTTCAGGCTGGCATTTAAGGTGCCCCCAAATCTGACTCCAATCTACCTTTCCAGCTTTTTATGCTACTTCCCTTCTAGTGCAAGTTCTAATAAAACTAGACTACTTGCTGTTTTCTGAACTTGTCCTGCTATGTCCTGCCTCTGTGTATTTGCATACCATCCCTCATGCCTGGGATGCCCTTCTTCTTCACCTCCATTTGTTGAAATCCTTTTCTTCCTTTGAGGCCCACTTCAGAAACCTTCTCAGATGCGCCAGTTGAGAGTCCTCTCTCTCTTGAATTTGCCTGCTGTGTTTTGTCTGGGTCGCTCCTTTGTCCCCATGATATCCTACTTTCATGTAGTCTGCTAGGCCCCCTGGTAGACACCTGCTGTGCATAGCCTTGTACATAGCAATTAATTTCGTTGTCTCAGATATTATTGAATTGGGCCATGAGACCTAACCACAGAATGAAGCTGAAAATGCGGCTCCCCAGAAGAAGTAGGTGGTTCTCATCGGTCCCCCAGTTTGGGCCAAACTGGTTCCTCACCCCTTAGCCCTATGAACAGAAACTCTCTAATATTGGCCCCTCCCAGCCAATTTTTTTGAGGTTTTACAGTTTATGGACTCCTTCCTGTTGTTTTTTTTGGGGGGCTTGGTATCATTTTCCTCTTCTTCCCCTGGACACGTGGGTCCCATCTTGCCTTTCATCTCACCTTCAATGGTACCTTCCAATGCCTCCTGATTCATCCATTGGAAATGAACAGAAACAGGGCAGCCCAGTCATTTCCACTGAATTCACCAACTCTGACATTCAGTCTACAAGGGTGCATCTGTAATGGGGCAAAGGATTTCCTCTCACAAGAACAATGAGACTGAGTCTTATCCACCTCACTCGAAGGTTAGGGGCTGGGAGGGGAAATGGCTAGGTATCCAACTCTGAGTTCAAGGAATTATTGAAATAAATTCCAGAATAATCCAAAGAAAAGCAACTCCAGATTGATTAGATTTGTGGCTGTCTAGGAGAGTCTGTTTTTCCCCTTCCTTAATCTGCATTGAAAGATTATAGAAACCAGCTAACGTCTGATTTATCAGCACTTCGTTGGCTCAGCGTGCACCAAACGGGACCCCAGCTACCAGTTATAAATAAACCACTACATTGGGGGTTAATTAGGCCCAGTTATTGGCTAATGTCCATTTGCTAACTTTTGTTTTGTGGGTTGATATCTCTTTCCTAAAATAATACATGCATAGCACTTCCTTTGGCTGCCCTCAGGTTTTTAGTGTTGTTTGGGTTGTTCCAGGGGCGTGCTGGGGCCATCTTAAACCTGCTCCTGAGAGCCTATTGTCAATATTCCAGAACATTTTAAATTTCAGAGCATTTACACCTTGGAGATTTTGCAAGTGCTACAAATCATGGCTGGATTTATTGTTTTGCTGATTGCTAAGACTTAAGAAAGTGATATAACTTAAAAGTATATTCTGAGTATATTCTTTTCTCCAGAGTGCTGGTTGTTAAACATTTGCTTCCTAGCACATCCCTGGCTGTCACCTATCCAAAAGCATAGCTTGAAGCCCTACTAATACATTCTGATGCCAGACAATACCAACTGTCACATGAATTTGAGAGCAAAAGGAATTATATGAAAATTGCATAGCAGAGAAAATGATGACTTAGACCAGATAAGAAACATTCCCTGAACATGGACATAATTGTTTGCCTAACTTCCAGCCTCCAGGAGAGTGCTAGTCACCTCGCCGCTTAATCCTTCTGTTTCCCCAACAAAGTAGAAGAGAGACAAAGTCAGATCAAACTCATGGCACTGGTGCTGAAGCTTCAAATCTGGGCCACCGAGCCAAGCAGCAGAGTAGAGAGCGCTGACTCCTTGAAGCTTCTTCTTGCCACAGCTACCATTATGGTCCACTCCAGGGGTGGGGAACGTGCAGCCTCAGGGTCACATGTGGCTCTCTAGGTCCTCAAGTGCAGCCCTCTGACTGAATCCAAACTTCACAGAACAAATCCTCTTAACAAATGCATTTGTTCTGTATAACTTGGACTCGTTCAAAAGGCTGCCCCCAAGGACCTAGAAGGCCACATGTGGCCTCAAGGCTGCAGGTTCTCCACCCCTGGTCCAGTCCATATGTGGTGCTCAAGGTCAAGCTGTCATGCCCAAGGCCACACTACTTGCTTTCTCTTAACATTCTGCTGCTCCCATCTCTCACTGACTGCACCAGACTCAGTGCGTGATTCTTGTGGTACTTTTTAAACCTTTCATATGCAAAGCATCCTTATCCAACTGTAGCACACCACAGGAGATATTGCCATAGTGTGAGCTCATGCATAGCCTTCTGGGAAATACAGTTCAGAGAATTTCCACTGATAAATAAGGTTCTTTTGGCTCTAAGCATCATGGGAAATGGAATCCATGAACACATCTTTTGCATATTCATACGTTGTCTCAAGCTTGCTGGAGAAAGACATTTGTAAAGAGAAAAATAAGTTTAAATGATGGCAATATCTAGAATACTAAGGTAATTGGAAACTGATAAAAACAGAAACCAAAAACATAGCTGGATTTCTACCACTTCAATGGGAATTGACAATTGTACAGTTTCTGAATATGTGACTTTGGTATTTTTATTGTGTGATTTGAAAGTACAAAACAATTCTTTTTACTATCATTGTTAATTCTACCAAACCTTTTTCTTCCTCAAAAATATGTCATTCGATACCTCCCATGGCAAGAATGCTCTCCTTGTCTCTGCCTCTTGGAATCCCCAGCTCCCTTCAAGGCTCAAATCAGATGCCATCTCTTACATGAAGGTTTTCCTGATCTTCTCCACTATTTGTAATTTGTGTTCCATCTCTCCTTCCCCAAACTACTTTGTGTGTGTGTTTTTTTTATATTTTAATATTTCCTTCCAAAGGTATAATCACAAATATGCGAGCTTACTCTTCCACCAATGGGAGTTGTAATCTTCTTTGTCTCCTATACTACCTCAGTCTCTGGGAAGGGAAAGATGATTCAGTTCACAGTTTAACTCAGTTCCTCAGTTGCCGAGAATAGCTAAATCATTCACAGTTGATCATTGTACGATATTGCTGTTACTATGTACAATGTTCTCCTGGTTCTGTTCATTTCACTTTGCATCAGTTTCTGCAAGTCTTTCCAGGTTTTTCTGAGAGCATCCTGTTCCTCATTTCTTATAGCACAATAGTATGCCATCATAATCATACATTTGTTCAGCCATTCCCCAATGGATGGGCATCCTCTCACTTTCCAATTCTTTGCCACCACTAAAAGAGCTGCTGGAAATATTTGTGTATATATAAGTCCTTTTCCTTTGTTTATTTCTTTGGGATACAGATATAATAGTGGTATTGCTGGATTAAAGAGTATGTGCAGTTTTATAGCCTTTTGGGCATAGTTCCAGATTGATGTCCCAAGTGCTCGAATCAGTTCACACAAACAATGCACTGGTGTCTCATTTTCCCCATATCCCCTCCAACATTTGCCATTTTCCTTTACTGTCATGTTGGCCAATCTGGTGGGTGTGAGGTGGTACCTCAGAGTTGTTTCTAATCAATAGGGATTTAGAGCATTTTCCATATGACTATAGATAGTCTGAAAACTGCCTGTTCACATCCTTTGACCATTTATTAATTGAGGAATGGCTCTTATTTTTATAAATTTGACTCAGTTCTCTAAATTTGAGAAATGAGGCTTTTATCAGAGAAAATTGCTTTAATATATTTTCCCAGTTATGATTACTAACTATATATTTCCCTCCATCCTGTTTTCCCTGTTTATCTTACTCTCTCTTTTCCTTCCATCCTGTCCATCCTCAAAAGTGTTTTGCTTCTAACCACTCTCTCAATCCACCTTCCCTTCTATCAGCTTCCCCCACTTATCTTTTCCCCTTCCCCTCCTACTTTCATATAGGGTAACATGAATTTCCATACCCAAATGAGTGTGTATGTTATTTCTTCTTTGAGCCAATTCTGATGACCTTCCAAGTTGTCTTGGGCTGGAAAACTGTTTCATCCTGTTTTTTTGTGGGTTCTGCCACTCCAGAATTCATTTGGAGGCATTATTTAAAGTTGTTTGCAGGGGAAGGTGCGAGAGTTCAGGTGAGTTACTGCTTTTTCTCTGCCATCTCAGTTCTACCCTTCAGACTTACCAGTTTTAAAGATGTGGGCAGTCAATTAAAAGACGCTACCTCCACCTACATGGTAGGGGAAGTAGCTGGTTCTATGTCAGACAAACTGGATGTGCTCTAAAAGCCTCTCAATGGTGTCTCCATCTTAGAAGAATTAGGCATGCCCAGAGAAGCCCAGGTTATATACATGTGTGTATATATATATATATATATATATATATATATATATATATATATATATATAGTATATACATGTATATTGTATATATAGTTTATGTATAACTACTCGTAACTAGTAACTAGTAAATAAACTAGATAACTTCTAGTTTATTTACTTATGTGCCCATTGCTTCTGCTTTTTTGTCTTTGTATCCCTAGCACCTAATATAGTGCTTTGCACATGTAAATTCTTGTTGAATTACATTAAATTCTGTAAACATCTATTAAGTATCTAGTATGTGAAGGTAGAAAATTTAGGTAAGACATGGGTCCTGCCAACCGATGGCATTATTCTTTGGTGGTATTTCAGTCTCACATTGCCCAGGAAAAAAGTAGAAGAAGAGACTGGGAGAGGCCAGGAAAGGAGAGATCCCAGACACCGACTACAATTGCCCCACTCTCCTTGGCATTGGGAGAACTTTACAGTTTGCTTCATTTGTGTTTTCTCTTATGCCTAAGGAACAGAAGCCAATGGGACCACATCTCCAGTGTCACAGTGCTAATCAAAGGGGAAGCAGTTTGTTCAAGAGCAGTCCCCTTTAGAGCACACTCTGCAGGAACACATCTCCAGGTAAACATCTGCTGGTATTGTATATGGTTATTAGACAGGAGACTAGGAAATACAGTCTTCCTGGCCCCCTTTCCTGGGCCTGCCTGTACTGGCTAGGGATGGAGGAGGGGACAACTAGAAAGGGTTCTCCTTGAGAATGCTGAAGGGGCATGTCATTGGCTCCTTCCCACCCACTCACCCCCATGTTGGGAGCTGGTAGCCTGCCAGCTGACACAGTTGCCAGGGCTGTCTCAGGAGGCAGCTGGCTGATTCTGGGTCTGGAAATGTGAGGAAACTACTGTCTCTAGCTGTTTAATAAGCAAAATGAAATACATTGGTTGAATGTGTTTTAGAAACCTTGATGGGAGAACAGGGCACAAACCTTCTCTTTCCCTCCCCCCATCCCCTTCCAAGAAGAAGCAGTTTGTGTTTGTGGTCTGGGACAGAAGCCAGGCTGGATAATGCAGAAGCCCACAGAGGTCAGTAAATGAGTAATAAGGACCAGGATCAAAAAGCCACTCACATTTCCAAACTACTTTCACATTACAAAGCTCTTTCCTCAACAAACCAACCAAGAAAAACCATTTATTAAGCACCTACTCTTTGTAGAGCTCCGTGACCAGCAAGAGAAATATGAAGTTTTAAGTAAGCTGTAGTTCCTGGCCTTAAGGTGCTTACAGTGTGTGTGTATGTGTGTGTGTGTGTGTGTGTGTGTATGACAGTATGTACACATAAAAGTAAATGCAAAATATAAGCCATAAATAAGAGATAATTTGGGTGTTGGAAGAAGCACTAGCAGGAAAGACCTCAGGAGGAGGCAGTGCATGAGCTGAGAGTTGAAGGAAACTAGGGATTCTAAGAGGCAGAGGTAAGGACAGACCAGATTCCAAGTCATGGGGCACAGCCTGTGCAAAAGTGCATAGGTGGGAGACAGGATTTTAAGGATGGGCACCAGCAAGTTGTCTGGTTTGGTTGGACCGTAGAGTAAATTAAGGGGAGTGATGTGCAATAAACCCCCAAAGTGATGGTATTTATATTCCTATGCTATTTTAAGGTTTGTGAACCACTTTCCTATCAACAAGCTTGTGATGTAGTGAATGCAAGTGTCTGTTTTTCACAGATGGAAACTTGAGGCACAATGAGGTGGACTGTCTTGTCTACAGTCACACAGCTAATGAATGACAGAGTTGTATTCCCAGCCAAATAATGTTAAGAAACCCAGAGGGTTCCATCATACTGAGTGAGGCTCTTCTAGAGACTTTATAGAAAGATATGGGCAAAAGTCACTCAGGATAAGAAGGGGTGGACAGGTTTCGATCTGCACCGTTGAAGGGAGCACCCAAATCATAGGATCACAGAACTATTGAAATATCTGCTGGGAGAGAGGGTTAGATGGACACCATAGATATGATGGATTTTAATTTGATCAAAACATTTCGTTTGTTGTGTATATCTGTATGTACCTGTAAAACAAAAGGTTTAGGGTAAATGCCCCCTGAGGCCCTGCCAGCAGTACGGATAAGATGGTGAAGTGTGGGCTGAATGGGTATCCCCTTCAGTGAATTCCCAGCTTTCCAAGCAGTAGTACCCAAGTAGGGCTGCTGCCCAGCTGTGTCTAAACTTGGGAGTTCCCCACTGGGCATGTCTGAGGATGACATCTAGATCGATATTTTTATTATTGACTTGGATAAAGACCTAGAAGACATGCCTAGAGAATTTGCAGATGCCACCTAACTGGGCAGGATAGCTCATCTAAGAGATGACAAAATACTGATCCAGAGTCATCTCAACTGATGGGAATGGCAGACTGAAATCCACACTATGAAACTGAACAGAGCTAAAGGTAGAGTTCTGCTTTCAGGCTCACAAAATGGTCTTGGTAATCAGAGCTATATATAACTAGTTTTTTGGGTTTTTTTTTCCCATTCCAGCAGGCTCCCTGAAAGTCTCCTCACTACCACTTCCTCCCTGCTCCACCCGACTTTTGCCACAGATTATTTGCTTTCAAAAAGAGAAAGTATTCCCTTTTCCCCACAAAGTTCTTTTTAAAGAATATTTAAATAGCACACAGTTAAATTATAAAACAAGGCTATTCAGTGGTATCTTCACAGTCATTTCCCTGTCTCTCAGCTCCTTTCCCGCCCCCCCC
>JAQQSZ010015398.1:0-11286 GCA_028646595.1 Phalanger gymnotis | reverse complement strand
GGGGGGTACCTCAGAGTTGTTTTCATTTGCGTTTCTTCCTTCAACAGTGATTTAGAGCAGAGCTGTCCAACCTTAGGTTTTTCTTGAAACAATAGACAATATATTTTGGTTTGCCATTTTAGTGAGAGCTCTGTGGTAGCTTGGCTTTGTTTACTAAAACATTTATGTAAATTTCCGTGCTTGTAGGTGGGCCACATAAATCACACTGTGGGCCACATGAGGCCTGTGGGCAGCATTTTTGACAACCCTGATTTAGAGAATTTTTAGATTAGCTTTGATTATTTCATCTGAAAACTGCCTGTTTATATCATTTGACCATTTATCAAATAGAGAATGGCTATTTTTTTTTATAAATTTGATTCAGTTCTCTATATATTTGAGAAATGAGGCCTTTATCAGAAAGACTTGCTTTTTATGCTTCTCTTAGGTTTTGTATATGAAAATCAAATTTTCCATTCAGCTCTGGTTTTTTTTTATCAGGAATGCTTGAAAGTACTCTATTTCATTGAATATACATTTTCCCCCTGAAGGATTATACTCACTTTTTCTGAGCAGGTGATTCTCGGTTGTAATCCTTGCTCTTTTGCTCTCCATAATAACATATTCTAAGCCCTCTAATTCTTTAATGTAGAAGCAGCTAAATTTGTGTTATCCTGACTGGCTTCACAATATTTGAATTGTTTCTTTCTCACTGCTTACAATATTTTCCCCTTGAACTAGGAACTCTGGAATTTGGCTACTGTATTTCATTTTGGGATCTCTTTTAGGAGCTGATTGGTGCATTCTTTCATTTCTGTTTTACCCTCTGGTTTTAGGATATCAGGGCAGTTTTCCTTGATAAAATATTATGTCTAGCCTCCTTTTTTAATCCTGGCTTTCGGGTAGTCCAGTAATCCTTAAATTATCTCTCTTCTATCTATCTTGCAGGTCAGTTGTTTTTCCAAGGAGATATTTCCCATATTCTAATTGTTTTCATTTTTTGATATTGTTTTATTGTTTCTTTGTGTCTAATGGAATCATTAGCTTCCACATGCCTAGTTCTAAATTTTAAGGATTATTTTCCTCAATGAGCTCCTATACCTTCTCTTCTATTTGGCCAATTCTGCTTTTTCAGAAATTCTTCTCATCAGTGAACTTTTGTATATCTTTTTTCCATTTGGCCAATTCTGCTTTTTGAGTTCTTCTCTTCAGTAGATTTATGTGCCTCTTTACCATTTGACCTATTTCGTATTGGCTCTACTCTCATAACTTTGTTTTAAAATATTATGTAAATGATGATCAGTTGTTGTCCCTTGTTGTCAAAAAGGACCGAAATGACATCACTATGCTGGGGTAAAGGTGCAACATGTCCAGCTGTGGCTGATAAGATCAATACAAGCTTGGAAGACTCTGCTACAGGTCAGGAACAAATAGTCCATATGAACATTTGGAATGGGGATATATCTAAATTTGTGTATCACACATTTCTTTTGAGTAACTGTAATTCAGCTTTGCTCAGAGAACAGAGTACTTTCTTTGATGTGGGCATGCCTTGCTGGGAGATCCTGTGCCAATGTTTCCCCTGTCTCACAATTGATTCCAACATTCTTCAGAGAGACCTTAAGACTGTCCCTATAATGCTCCTTTTGACCTCCATGTGAGCTCTTACCTTTTACAAGCTCTCCTTAAAATATTTTTCTAATTATGTTCAAATAGCCTTTGAAGAACCTAGCCAACCCAGTGGAGTTGTGCTCTCTGCAATCAAATTTGAATGCTTGGCAGTTCAGCACAAGAAAATACCTTAGTGTTTGGTACCTTATCTTGTCAGATGATCTTTATAGCCTTCCTAAGACAATTCAAATGGAAGAGTTTCAGTTTCCTGGCATGTCATTGGTATAATGTCCAGGTTTTACAGGCATAAAACAATGAGATTAGCACAATGGCTCCATAGTCCTTCAGTTTGGTAGGCAACCTAATAGCTCTTCTCTCTCATGCTTTCCTTCTGAGCCTCTCAAACATGGAGCTAGCTCAGCAATGCATGCATCAATCTCTTCATCTATGTTGACATCCATGTAAAGTATACTGCCAAAGTAAGTAAACTTATCCACAGCATTGAAACTTTCTCCGTTTGCTATAACTAATGGTTTCACATATGGATAGTGTGGTGCTAGCTGATGGACAATCTCTGTTTTCTTGGTGCTAATTGTTAGGCCAAAATTAGCACAAGCAGCAGAGAATTGATCCATACTTTGTTGCATCTCAGCTTCAGAGTCTGCACTGAGTACACAATTATCTGTGAACAAAAAGCCAAGCACCAGCTCTTCCTCCATTGGCTTATAGCCTTTTCAAGTTAAATAATATACAGTCAATGTAGTAGCTGACCTTACTGCTATTTTTGTCTACATTGAATGCATTCAACATCACTGAAAAATATGTAAATGACAGTTTATGTTTATGCAGTCTTTCATGATTACAAAGCATTTTCACACATATTGTTCCATTTGAACCTCACCATGATTTTGTAAAACACACAGTGTGAAAATTAACCTCACTCTGAAGATGAGGAAGCTGAGAGTCAGTTTGCATAATATGCCCAGGGTCATGTAGATACTAACATCCACAGATACTAAGTGGTTGGGATACATACTAAGTATGCAGGGTTCTTAATTCTAGTCCAGTTGCCCTTCTGATAATTCAGCATAATAATAAACACAACATTCAGAACCCAACCCATTGCATTTATTCTGACATAAATATAGACTAGAACAAAACACTGAATGTTGTCTTCCTGATTAGACTATGAACTCCTTGAGAGCAGGGACTGTTTTTTTTTTTTAACCTTTTTTTTATCTCCAGCATTTAGAACAGTTCCTGGAATGTATTACAGGAGTAATAAATGTTTATTGATGGACTAGCTGCTATTACTAATTAGGGACTATTTAATGACTATATTTGTTATTTTAACATGGAGTTATAATTTATAGGAAAAGAAAACCCAGTTGTTTGGATTATTAACAAGGTTATGGTCCAAGTCAAGTTAGTTTGACCATGAGGCCAATACAGGTATAAGCTAAGGACCAAAATTCCCCTAACTCTACCTAACCTGAAGTTACAATACTAGCCTTTACCCAAAGTTGTACTCAAGTGGGCCTTGCTACCCAACCTCTGACACCTGTAACATCAGAACTAGATTACCAATCAGATAATTCTATGAGGACCTCCCATCTCTTTCTATAAAACTCCTGCCAGTCCAAGCCAATATAATAAAAATGACATATCTACTTTAATTTACATATTCAGTGCCATACCAATCAAACTACCAAAATTATTTTATAGAGCTATAAAAAATAATAACCAAATCCATCTGGAAGAATACAAGGCCCAGAATATCAAGGGAATTAATTTAAAGAAATGCAAGGAAAGGTGGCCTAGTCATTTCAGATCTTAAAATGTATTATAAAGCAGCAATCATCAAAACAACTTGGTACTGGCTAAGAAACAGTGGTGGATAAATGGAATAGGTTAGGTAAACATGACACAGTTGACAATGATTATAGTAATCTATGGTTTGATAAATCCAAAGGTTCCAACTTCTGGGATAAGGAATCACTATTTTAAAAAAAAAAAGCTTCTGGGAAAACTGGAAAATAGTATGGCAGAAACTAGGCATAGACTAACATCTTATAGCCTATACCAAGATAAGGCCAAAATTGGTATACGATTTAGATATAAAGGCTGATACTATAAGTAAACTAGGAGAGCAAGAAACAGCTTACCTATCAGATTTATGGAGAATGGAAGAATTTATGACCAAGGAAGAGATAGAGAACAATATGAAATACAAAATAGATAATTTTGATTACATTAAATTGAAAAGGTTTTGCACAAACAAAGCCAATACAACCAAGATTAGAAAGGAAGCAAAAGGCTGGGAAACCATTTTTAAAACCAGTATCTCTGGTAAAGGCCTCATTTCTCAAATATATACAGAATTGAGTGAAATTTATAAGAATATAAGTTATTCCCCAATTGAGAAATGGTCAAAGGATATAAACAAGTAGATTTCAGATTTAAAGCTATCTACAGTCATATGAAAAAATGTTCTAAATCACTAGTAATTAGAGAAATGCAAATCAAAACAACATCACACCTATCAGATTGGCTGACATGACAAAACAGGAAAATGATAAATGTTGGAGATTTGGGAAAATTGGAACACTAATGCATTGTTGGTGGAGTTGTGAACTGATCCAACCATTCTGGAGAGCAATTTGGAACTATGCCCAAAGGGCTATAAAACTGTGTATACCTTTTCACCCAATACCACTTCTAGGTTTGTATCCCAAAGAGATCAGAAAAATGTGGAAAGGACCCACATATATAAAAATATTTTTAGCAGCTTTTTCTGTGGTGCCCAAGAATTGGAAATTGGGGGATGCCAATCAATTGAAGAATGGCTGAACAAGTTGTGGCATACGAATGTTATGGAATACTATTGTTCCATAAGAAATGATGAGCAGGCAGACTTCAGAAAATCCTGGAAAGGTTTACATAAACTGATCCTGAGTGAAGTGAGCAAAACCAGGAGAACATTGTACACAGAAAGATCAACATTATGCAATGACTAACTTTCATAGATTTACCTCTTCGTAGCAGTGCAAGAATCTAAGACAACTCCAAAAGACTGATGATGGAAAATGCTATCCACATCCAGAAAAAGAATTATGGAGTCTGCCTGCAGATCAAAGCATATTATTTGCTTTCTCTCTCTCTCTTTTTCTGTTTCTTCTTTCTTGTGGTTCCCCCCCCCCACGTTGGTTCTAATTCTTCTTTACAGCACAACTAATGTGAAAATATATTTAACATGAATGTATATATAGAGGCTATATCATACTGCATGCTATCTTGGGGTCGGAGGAAGGTTGGGAGAAGGATAAAATTTGGAACTCAATATCTTATGGAAGTGAATGTTGAAAACTAAAAATAAATAAATTAATATTAAGAAAAAAAAACAAAACTGCTGCCTGTCTCTTACATTTCCAAGTCATCATGGTGTGAAACTTTGATCCTTAATGTTATTATATTGAGGTAACTGAAAGATGAAATGACTGTGGAAAATAGAAGTTCAATCTTCTGAGCATTACGATTCATTAAGCAACATTTCATCTTTCACTTTCCAAAATACCAGACTGGGAAAGGTAATGAAAGTGTGATACACCCTGGGTGTACTAAACCCACTAAGAGAGTGGCTTCTCAGAGCATCATTGAACACCTTCCTTCTCCAACATGAGGTCTGAAAATCATTGTACTTGAGGCCCACAGACTTAATTCTAGCAATTGAAAATAATACCTTTTCACTTGATGCTTTTTTTTTGCCCATATCTCTTCTTGGCCTTCTCTGTCTCAAGTCTTGTCTCTAGCCTTTCTTTGTGTGAATTAAATGTAACTGCAATTAAAACCTAGTGTTTAAGTTTCACTGGATTGCCTGCCTTTTCTGAGAACACCTCTAAATCCCAAAGCAGATACAATGGATAGAGAAAGACAGAGTTTGTGAATCATAGTTTTCAAACTATGCCCCTCAAGGAATCCTGGAGGAAAATATGAGAGAGACCTTTGAAATAATCACTGGTACAATTTGTGTCTTTTTTCATCAAATACAGAACTTGTGACAATAATATGAAAGTGTTTGAGTTCCAAGGTATGAGTTGGTATACTGGATCATGTCCTGTATTTAGGGTTAAAAAGACCTGAGTTTCAACCTTTCCTTAGATACCTGACCAACTGTGTCACTCTGTGCAATTCATTAAACCTCTCTGGTCCTCAGTTTTTTTTCTATCTATAAAATAAGAGATTTAACCTATTCACCTCTAAGCACACTTTTATTTCTAAGACTATTATCCTATTATCTTTACATTTCCAGTCCTTTGTCCAGTGTAACATAGAACTCACAGAATATTTTTAATTTAAAGTCAATAGCTTAGTATAAAGAATTTTAGCTCCTAGTTTTGGAAAGGGACAAGAGTTTCCCTCTTAATTTGTGTTAAACCTTGATATTAAATGGAGCTAGGTTACATAATGATTCTGATATCCAAAAGAAGAAAAAAAAAGCTAGAGTGAGAAATTCGTTTAAAACCAAGAAATTGAACTGGTTTTGGACACTACCAAAGCACAAACTTAGGTATGATGCTTGGCACCTGGCTCAGTGAGGAAGGTTAGAGACAGAACTGAGGGCAACAGGCTAGCTACATGGAAACATCAAGAGATCCCCTTCCCTCTGTGGCATACAGATTTCAAAACTAGGAAAATTGCAGCACTCAGATTGCACAGAAAAATCCATGTATGAACAGTGGGTAGCACTGTTAACAGAGGAAGCATATGGTGAAATCAGTTACCAATAAGATATTCTTCAGTTTCCCGAGTTAACCTGAAGATTGGAAAAAGAATTATCACTTCATTTAAAAGAGTTGTAATATTACCACATTATAAGTTTCTTATTTCTCCACTTTATTGCTGTGATCTGGGATGGGTGGAGAGCTTGGTGTGGGAAGCTTAGCATAGCTCTCTTTTGCAAATGACCTCTGGAAACAAGAAAGCAAAATTATAAAGTGAGTTGGGAGTTTAGACCCCAGTAGAAATGGCTGGTTGCCAGATACTGAAGAGTTTTGCTTCTATATCTTTTTAAAATACCAATTTGAGCAGTAAATGCATTCTAACTCTAATGCAATTGTGTTTTCCTTTTAGGGAAAAAGAAAATCTTAAGGAGAAATGAGGGCCAATATGAGCTAATTGTGATAAGTATATGAAATATGCCATAATAATCATTTTAATTTTTATCCAAGATTGAGCAGAAGTTAAAACAGGCCTGCACTACTTGCCAACTAGGGGCCACTAATGGCCCTCTGGCCACTTACAACAAGCCAAAGGATTTCAGGAGGACCTCAAAAAATATAGAGGAAAACATCCTTTGTAGGTAGAGGAAATCCTTTGACTAACCCACAAGCAGTCCAAGGACAGTATGCAGCCCCTGAGCCACAAGTTGTTCAGGCCTGAGTTAAAATCTAATCCAAAATTCTTTAAAATAGGAATTCAGTTGGAATTCTGGGAAACACTTGAGTGTTAGGGCTCTTTCCTCCTTTAGTGGTTGAGGGAGGGCAGGGAAGGAAGAGTAGGAAAAATAGGTATATCAATTTAGAGGTAAGTTACTTACAGCTAGCCAGATGAGCAATCATTGCCTAAGTGTGGTCATGTCTACCTCTGTACATGTGAAAAATCATTTCCCAAGCATTTCAAATGGAAGATTAGCATGTGGAATTTTCCAGCTGAATTTTTTTTATTTCACTGACAAATCTTTATTTAATTTTTTCACTTTACCTTTTCTGCTGGAATTGTTTCTTCCAGATAAAGAGTTGATGTGTGTATCTCTCTATTGGGAGTCCCATCTATCTCAGTTAATAGAGAAATTATGTAATTTTAATTTTTAATTGTATATTTACATTTTTGAATTTTGTGCTTTTTCCTATCGTTTCCTCCCTGAAAGTATTTTATTTTCAGCCTAAGACTTGATTGTTTTATTCCCCTCATTCAAAGTCCCTCTTCTGGCCGACCCAGGGCATCTATTAAGTTGCCAAATGAATGGCGAGTTGTGATGCCAGTGTGTTCTTGCCTAAAGTAAAGACTGATGTTAATTAACACTGATTGGAATTATGTGCTATTGGCAATGCTGATGTATAATTTCATGTGGCATTGAATTCATTGTTACTGCCTGGCTTCCCATATGCTAATTGTTGGTGTATGCTTCACAGGTCATCTTGGCGTGGTTCTTTAGATGTTATTTTGACTGACACTTTTTAAACAAATTGTTTGCTTTCTTACTATTGACTTAACTGGATATAATTTTAACTAGAATTTGAACAAAATGTATCTCAAAGCATTAGACTGGTATAATCTAATGGATAAAGAAACATGAGGAGGACTTTTAATTATTAAAGTAGAATATGAGCATTGAGATAAAGAGATTATAAAACATTTACGGGGACTTGTAAAAGTTTGGAGGAAGTGAGAAGCAAGGACTAACAAATCCAGTGGGGACACAACAGATTGACACACGGAATCTTTTGTATTTAAATTTTCAGAAATTGTTCATTGTTCAAAATTTTCTGATCACAATATTGTATAATAATTGATATTTCATCAATAGAGTTCCCTATATAGAGGAGGAGTTCCTTAGTGGGGAGCAATAATTATTATGTACATGGAAGTAAATTTTAGGATAGACAAGGCAAGAATTCTCTGAACTATATTCTTACGCAGTCTCAAGTTGGACATAGCCTACCTGAGATAATTAGTGGCAACAGTCAACTATGGGTTTGACATTCTCCAGGGGAGACTCATATGGATACAGATATTCTGTCCCAAAGGCCGTGTAAGATTGGGACCTTGAGATACCCATAGAAAATATGAAGACTGTCTTTGTTACCCTAGAATCTGGGGTGCAGTCAAATGGAAAAATAGCTAACCATTTTAGGTTTTGACCAGAGAATATTCCATTGACAGATGTGAACCTTCTTTTTTTTAGGTAGTATGCTTTTTGTGATAAAACTTTATATAATGCTATAGGCTGATTCACGTGTCAACTCGTATTTCCCTTTTTAGTTTCTGCTTCTATTATTTACTTATAAAAGTATGCCTATACTAATTTTGTATGTCTCTGTTAACTATGTATTGTAGAATATTTTTGTTGTTTAGTTTATTTATGTACTATGTGTATGTATGAATTATTGCTGTGTGTGCATAAGATATAATTTACATGTTATGTGCATTTAGTCACTAAAGAAACTTTATACAGTTATGCTTAGCATTATCATGTTTTTGTTGTTGTTTAGTTGTTTTAGGCATGTCCTACTCTTCATGACCCCATCTGAAGTCTCTTGGCCAAGATACTGGAATGATTTGTGATTTCTTTTTCAAATTCATTTTACAAATGAGGAAACTGAGGTAAACAGGGTTAAGTGACTTGCCCAAGGTCACACTGCTATTACATGTCTGAGGTCAGATTTGAACTCAGGAAAATGAGTCTTCCTGACTTCAGGCCCTACAGTCTGACCACTGTGCCACTTAGCTGCCCCTTATTGTGTTTGTGGTGTGCCATATTAATATGAATGTGATATGAGCGATATCATGGCATAATTTCCAATATGTTGGGACAATTGCCTCAGATATGTTGGATTTTTATGCTTATGGTGAACACATGTTCAAGTATACCCCATGCAATTTTGGAAGCCTGGCAACAGTGCCTTGAAAGTGTAAATGTAAGGGACAGCTAAGTGGCATAGTAGAGAGAGCACTGACCTCAAAGTCAGGAGGACCTGAGTTCAAAGCTGGCCTCAGACACTTACAAGTGTGTGACCTTGGGCAAGTCACCTAACTGTAACTGACTCCAAAAAAAGTATGAAAGTAGCCCAGCAAGACACAAGAGATTTTCCTACCTTTTTATTAATGGCCCACAGAAATAGAACTGGCAGTGAAATGATTCCTCTGCTACAAAAGATAAAATCAGATTATCATGAATTTTCTCATCAAATAACACATTTAAAATGAAAACAGTGAGCACTAGTTTTGAATGACATAGCAGGGTACCATGCCAGGTAACCATGCCAGAGAGAGAGAACAAGTGGCAGATAGATGGTCAAATAGAGATATCAAATAGAATTCACTCTGCTCGTGACATAAATGTAATGTGTCTTTGAGGGGCATCTAGATGTTGGAGTCACCAGTGTCCAAGCTGCTGGAGAGGTCAAGGCCACTAGAAAACCTGGAGAATTCTGCCTGAGAAGCAGAATGAGTTTGGGGGATCCTGGGTCTTGGGGACAGCATAGAGTGATATAAGAGACTTCTGAGGGGACTCCCAATTCTCTTCAGGATCCAGTTTCTCTGGCAACACATGACTAAATTATGGATGCATTTGTAGGGTTTAAAGTAGGGTCACCACTCATTATGCGATGAGAATGTATTATTTTCCTATGTTATGACTGTGATATGGATGTAGGTGGTGGGAGGAGAGATGCCGTTAGCTCTCTTCTGCCAGTAACATCTGGGAGCATTCATTCCCTTGGCAAAATTGAAATTAGAATTGATCTGGGATTTCAGACTTTGCAGGAAGTGGCAGGTTGCCAGCTTACTTGAGAATTTTAATATCTTTTAAAATTCAGATTTCATATGGCAAATTTATTCTACACGCTAATGTAAGTGTGTTTTTACTTTGGGGTCACATGAGGTTATAAAGGAGATAAGAATCATAATGGGAAATTGGGATGAATAATAGCCAAGTGCGATAAATTTGTAAAATAATTTATGAAAATTATGTACAATATCAACCCTAGACTGAGCTCAGATGGGAAAGTGGGCCAAGGCATCAAGAGGCAGGGACCCAGAGAGGGCTTCTGAGAAGAAACTGGACATTGATACTCATTCTTCTGTTTTTTCTCATGCCAATCTCAGGGAGATGGGGGGTGGGAGAAGATGTATCAGTCTAAAGGATAACTTCCTATGCCTGGTCACCAGCACCATGCTCTTATAAATGTGGGAACCTACTGTCCCATCTTGTTACTATCCCCCTAAAATAGGTGTGACATTGCCAGTTACTGGCTATATGATCATGGGAAAATTCATTTGAAGTTTTTCAATCTCTTCTGCAATGGCTAAGAAACAGGAAGACCTTCCCCAGCCACAGGCTATCCCAGAACCTATTGTATTTGGCTTGTCCATTTGGATGAAATGCAGGTCATTAGATCTATTCTTTCCAGAGAGATGGAGGACCAACAGGTCTTACTATCTGCTCTACCACTGAGTCCAACAGTCCACCAGACCTCACGAGCTGCCTTGTGTGTATACTTTGAGAACTCTGAATACTGTTATCTGATCTCCTGATCAGACCCCTGGTCCTTATCCTCTCTGCAGCTGTACTCCTAGGATTTTAAGGCCATTCCATCCATCCTGAGCTGAACTTTCTTTTAGGTATTGATGATTTCAATAAAAGTGTGAACTCTTGCAAAGAAAACTGTGTCTCCTTTTTTCTCTTATTATTCCCAGTTCCTGGCACATTAATAAGCACTTAATAAATGCTTTTTTTCATTCATTCATCCATTCTTTGGCTCACTCATTTGTTGTCTACAAAAACTGGATATGTTTAAAAGCCTTCTTTTCATTGACTCACCAGGATACTGTGAGGATAAAATGCTTTAAAATATGTAGATACACTTTTGAGCTCATAGAAAGAAAAAACCTCAGTTCCAAGATACTGTGGTAGTT
>JAQQSZ010015397.1:0-11286 GCA_028646595.1 Phalanger gymnotis | reverse complement strand
TATCTATCTATCTATCTATCTATCTATCTATCTATCTATCTATCTATCTATCTATGCCTATCTTTCTATGTCTGTTTTTCTATCCATCTATCTCTCTATCTCTCTTTCTATATATCTCTCTATCTATATCTATCTATTCATCTATGTCTGTCTGTCTGTCTATCTTTCTATTTATGTCTGCCTGTCTCTCTCTCTCTCTCTCTCTCTCTCTCTCTCTCTCTGTCTATGTCTGTCTGTCTGTCTGTTTTTCTATCTATCAATGTTATCAAATTACCTAACTTAGAGGGTTGCTTACACACCATGACAACAGGGCCATATTGTTACTATATTCTTTAGTAAAATATTTCCTGATTCTCCTATTTGGAAGTGCCCCATCCCCTTCCATGTATTAGCTTTGTTATATGTATATATGTACATGTCGTTTCCTATATTATAATGTGAACCTCTTGATGGCAGGTACCATTTCATTTTTCTCTTTTCATTCCCATTACATTGAACAGTGCCTGGAACATGGTAATAAATTCTTGTTGACTGACCTGTTATACACAGGCGTTGCCCAATAAATTAGGAATTCTCATATTTTTTTAGCCCCACACTCTTTGTATTTTGGTAAATCTTCCCCGATGTCCTATTCAATATGAAAAGAGATAAATTCCAGAGTTTGCCATGTATATGGACAGAAGAAAATTACTCAATTCCCCATGCTTTCTTGACAAGTTTCTTGTACCCCCTAGGGATACCTGGATCCCAGGTCTGGAACTCTTGTAATAAATGCTTATTGAGTTTAGGAAGAGGAAACATTATGACAGACGACTGTGATTGAAATGTCATGCAGGCCCTGCTGCCCCCAAATCTCTCTCCACCGTCCTGGCACTAATGCTTCAAGTGCTGTTAAGTCGACCTCCATTCATGCCCTCTCTAGTGTAAATGTCCTTGGAAGGGTCCGCCTACTAAGTTCTCCCCAACAGAAGGGATTAGATAAAAAGGACGGTGCTGGGTTCTTTCAAGTAGTACATAGACAACAGAGGTGGGGGAGGGGAATCTCTCAAGTCTTCCCCTTCACAAATAGAGGGTTTTGGAGGCTCTGGCAGAGCTGTA
This sequence comes from Phalanger gymnotis, assembly GCA_028646595.1. NCBI lineage: Eukaryota > Metazoa > Chordata > Mammalia > Diprotodontia > Phalangeridae > Phalanger > Phalanger gymnotis. The sequence goes on along the minus strand of JAQQSZ010015397.1, from coordinate 10,188 downwards.
ACAAGGGTAGGGCAATCAGAGCTCTGCTCTAGGGTGTCAAGTTTAGAGAGAGGGCACTGATAGCACTTCTAATCCTTCCGCTGCTTAGAAACAATAGAAACTTATATCTAGTTAGTGAGAATAATTAGTTAAAATTGGATTGCTGAGAGTTCCTCCTCCACCCTACTGTATTTTCCTACATCTGCAGAGGTTTTCCCCACAGTGGCATCATCACAAAAACATCACCTGTTCTTGGCCTTTCTTCACCCTTCCCACCCCGCTCCCACCATAGTCCGCACCCCCTCACCCCGCCCCTGCACCACGGGGCAGTATCTACCTATCCCAACTGAAGATTCACTCCAGGTGCAAAAATTCTAAGCGATGGCTCTGGGCACTGGTAATAGCAACTTCCAAGGATGTTGAGAGTGGAAAAAGGAGAAGCATTTCCATAGGATTTAGAGCTAGAAAATACTTTAGAGAGCATCTAGTCTACTGTTCTCATTTTTCAGGGGACTCTGAGGGTCCGCGAGGCAAAACCTCTCGTTTGATGTCACACAAGAAGGTTGAAGAGGGGAATTCAAATTCATAGCATGAGGCAGGAGGGACAGTTCTGGAGGCAAAGGACTGTGGTTCAATCCTGGGTCTCCCATTTACGACCTACGTATCCATGGGCAAGTTCACCGGCCCAAACTCAGTTTTCTCGTCTATAAAATCTTGGAGTTGGACTAATGCTCTCCGAGGTCCCTTCCAGCTCTAAATCTAGGATCCCACCATCTCTTGGCTCCCGGTTCTGCGCTATTTTCTGTCTGTGCCAATCTGCCCCTCAGTTCAGCTCCAACCACCTCCAAGAGCCATTATTTCCCAGCTCCAGGCATCCATTGAGAGAAGGGGCCTGGATGGCTTGGCGGGAAGGATGAATTAGCTCGTCTGGTCTGCCAGCAGCTGGTTAGAGAGGCTCAGCGGCTCGGAGTTACTGTGGTGATGCAGTACGGAGGAACACCAGCCCGGGAAGGGAGGTGGGATGGTAGGTGACGGATGTTTGTTTCAGACCCTGTTCCCATAGCAACAGGTATCATTTTCAATGACGACCAGTTTCCATGGAATGGTATTTGCTGGTTCTAGGTTATTAATCAGGTCCAAACACAAAGGAGGGCAACACGCTTACAAGCATCCGCACAGTTTCTAAGTCAGCAAGGAGGGGACTCTAGTTTCTCACGAATTCATTCATTCGACAAACATTCACTGAGCTTCTATTATGAGGCAGGGAAGCCAGTGTGCTGGGAACTGGGTGATAAATGACGAAAATGAAATTTTACCTGATTTTAAGTAGCCTATGTGACTCTCCTACCATCTCTGCCCCACCTGAAACTTAACATTCTCCCTTCTGCTCTCCTCTCTCCCATATGCAAGCCTTTTGCCCTTTCAGGGACCGAACCCCCATACCACTGGTCTGGCCTGCAGTCCCTTCACCCCATTGCCAGCACCCCTTAATAAGTAGTCTCCTTCATTAGAACATAATGGAAGGGCAGAGACTGTCTTAATTGCTTGTATTTACATTAGCACAGTGCCTGGTACATAATAAGCACCCGATAACTGCTTTACTTAACTGTCTATACCTAAAGCTAGCATTTCTACAATGCTTTAAGGTTTGCAAAGTGCTTTGAATATAGTATTTCATTACCCATTTTACACTTGAGTAAACCGAGGCAGGCAGAGGCTAAGTGACTTGCCCAGAGCTGGTAAGTGTCTGAGGCTGTTTGAACTCAGATCTTTCCGACTCCAGGTGAAAGCAGATCAGCAGCTTGGAGGCTGCGTCTCTCTTTTCCTTTCCCTGGGATGTTAGTAGATCACAGCCAGAGGAGATGAAATAGCTGCAGGTGTCTTTCCTCCCCTTTCCCGCCCTCCCCTGTGCCCCTAGGGTGTTTTCATGGCCCCTCTTCTTCTGTCGGGCTTGAAGCCCTGTTCTCTGTTAGTAGTATTAAATTTATTGGCCTTTCAATTCACCCTTGGTCTCTTGGATCTTGTCATTCGGTGAGGAAGAGGCTAAAGAGTGGCGATAATGAAAATGAGTTACAGAATAGAGCCGGTGGCAGAAATATCTTGGATGATGGATTCACTCCAAGGCTGGGCTTCTACCTGCCTCTTCTACTCTTTTCCTTCCACCCCCTCGATGGTGGATGGCTTTACTGGCTGCCCGTTCATGCACATAGATCACCCGCCTGCCCATTCTCTTTTTAAAAAAATCACTTTAGCAATCGTGTTAATTTATTTTTCTTTTAAAAATTGAAAAAAATATTTATTTTGTTAAGCATTTCCCAGTTTCATGTAAAAATTTTATCATTTAAATCATTTTTATAATCACTTTTAAAAATTTTGATTTCCAAATTCTCTCCCTCCCTCCCTCCCTCCCATCTTCCACCTCCTTAAATATTTCTATATTTGATTTTTTCAATTATATGTAAAAAGTTTTTAACATTTATTTAAAAAAATTTTTGAGTTCCAAATTCTCTCCCTCCTCATCTTCCTCCTCCTTAAATTTTTCTATATTTTATTTTTTCAGTTACATGTAAAAACAATTTTTAACATTTATTTAAAAAATTTTTGAGTTCCAAATTCTCTTTTCATTCCTCCCCCACCCTCCTTGAGAAGGCAAGCAATTTGATATAAATTACACATGTGCAGTCATGCATATAGCTAATATATCCATGTTAGCTATGGTGAGAGAGACAACACAGACCAGAAAAAAACCCCAAGGAAAATAATGCTTCAGTCTACATTCAGACTCCATTAGTTCTTTCTCTGGAGGTGGATAGCATTTTCATCATAAATCCTTTGGAATTGTCTTGGATCATTGTATTGCTGATAATAACTAAATCATTCACAGTCGATCATCCTACAATATTAACGTTACTGTGTATAGTGTTCTCCTGGTTCTGCTCACTTCACTTTGCTTCAGTCCTTGTAAGTCTTTCCAGGTTTTTCTGAAATCTTCCTGCTCATCATTTCTTATAGCACAATAGGATTCCATCACAATCATATACCATGACTTGTTCAGCCATTCCCCAGGTGATGGGGAATTCTTAGCCACCACAAAAAGAGCTGCTATAAATATTTTTGTACATATAGGTCCTTTTCCTTTCCTTTTTTTAAAAAAAATCTCTTCTGTTCACTCCCTTTTCATACAATTCAGCAACAAGTATTCTTTGGGTGTTATGTAGTAGAAAGAACATGGGATCAAGAAACAGGAGATCTGACTTCTGCTTACTCACTAGTTAGTCTTGGATGAATCATTTTCCTTTTCTGAGTCCTCCTCTGTAAGATATGAGAGCTGAATAAGGATCATAGAGCTAGAAGGCACCTCAGAGGTCACCTAAGCGAACCCCCTCTTTTTAAGGATGAAGGACAGACCCAGTGAGGTTTCAGCAATGTGCCCAAGGTCACACATTAGTTAATGTCTAATGTGGGATTTAAACCTAGGTCCCCTGAGAGTGTGCTTTTACTATGCCAAGTTGTACCCCATGATTATAGAAGGGAATCTGTAAGGTTCCTTTTCATTCTGATATTCTCTGCTTGAAAGATGGTGGATCCCTGTCAGATGAGCTGGGTTTGGAGAAAGAAGATCTAAGTTTGAACCCTAGTTCTGCTGCTTACTATCTGGGTGACCTAGGACAAGTCACTTTCACTTTCAGGGTCTCAGTTTCCTCATCTACAAAATAAGGTGATTGATAAGGTCATTTTCAGCTCTGAATTTCTATGTTCTATGATTCTATTGTGGCACATAGGTCTATGGAAGTCATACGCCATTGGAAGTACAAAGGAACTGTAATCATTCAGTTATTCAAAAACATTGACTGAGTACTTGTAATGTATCTGGATCTGTACTAAGTACTGTAGAGGAAGTTAGGGAATAAACATTTATTAAGCACCTACTATGTATCAAATCTGGCCTCAGACACTTATTGTGTGACTGGGCAAGTCACTTAACCCTGCTTGACTCTGTTTCCTCACCTGTAAAATGAACTGGAGAAGAAAATGGCTAACTGCTCCAGTATCTTTACCAAGAAAACCCCCAAAATGAGTTCACTAAACGCCAATCCACAACAAGGTGCCAGATATTATGCTAAGCTCTTTTACAAATATTTTCTCATTTGATCCTCAAAATATCTTGGACACGATGATGATAACCAATCCTTGCTCTCAGGGATCTTACAAGGTGATGAGGGAGATGATAACCTGTAACTTCATATTTGTGGAGCACATTACATTTTCAAAGGACTTTCACATTCATTTTCAATTGAGTAGATAAAGAGCTGGAACTTGTAATCAGGAAGATCTGAGTTAAAATCCTTCCTCAGATACTTATTAAGCTGTGTATTCCTAGGTCATAAGCCTTTCCTTTCATAAGACTCAGTTTCCTTATCTGTAAAATGAGAATAATAATAGCACCTACCTCGCAGAGTTGTTGTGAGGATCAAATGATATAATATGTGTAAAGTACTTTGGAAACATTAAAGCATTGTACAAGGTATCCCAAAAGCCTTAGTGCAATTCTGCCATGCTAGAAAGGCTTTTGGTTTAGTCCTGGAGACAAATTGTACTTATTTTCTTAGGATCAGCCTTGCTAAGTAGAGAGTGGCTCATCACCCATAGATGGGCCACCAGCTAATGAATCCTTTGATCACAGCAAATCATGATCCAAGAATACAAAATGGAGCCCAGCCCTGAGTGTCACCCTTTCATTTCTGGGGTACAGCGATAGAAAATGGAGGACAGCGCATTTTTGGACTGTGAGATCTTTGTCCAATGACCAACCAGTGGCCATACTTCTGAGGGAACCGACTTGTATCAATATTGATGTTCTCACTATAAAAGAAACTAAAAGATAAAAAGAGGCTGAACTGAAATGGAGGGATGGCAAAAAAGAATAAGTTGGCAAGGTTATTTTTATTGTGAGCACAAAAGCAAAAAGAAAACATCAGTTCGTGGCACACTCTGTCATCATGTGTTGCAGCACTGATGAGGAGCACTTGTAAAAGGACCACCATGAAGATAACTGCAGCTTCTGGATCAACATCTGTTGTAGAAGATGAGGAGGGAGAGAAATTCCATGAAGAACTCAAGGAGAGATTTCAATGCTAGACATATGCCTAAGGGGGTCAGTGACAAATAAGAAGATCCCATACACACCAAAATATTTATAGTAGCACTTTCTGTGATAAAAAAAAGAAGTGGAAACAAAGCAGATGCCTATGAATTTGGGAGTTGCTGAAAAAAATTGTGGTATGTGAATATAAAGGGATATTACTATGCTCTAAGAACCAATGAGCATGACGAACACAGAGAAACACCGGAAGATTTATATGAACTGATGCAAAGTGAAGTCAGCAGAACCAAGAAATCAACATATACAATGACTATAAGACTATGAATGACAAGAACAAAATAACTAAAAGTGAATGTTGCAAAATTACTAAAAACAAGCATGGCCCAAAGAAGAAATATGAGAAGATACCACTCCAGTTTTTTGTAAAGGTAGGGAACAATGGGTGCAGAACATTGCTTACAACATTGCAATTTTTGATGTGTTAGTTTCAAATAATTTCTTTCCCCTCTGTGTTCCTTTAAAAATCTTTCATAATAAAGAATGGATTTCTAGGACAGGTGGGGAGTGGGAAGGAATACAGTGGGGTGAAATACAGATGATAGATTTTGGTGTGTATGGGATTTTCTTTCCATACAGATGATGGAAAAACAAGTTATATCAATAATTTTTTAAATAAAAAGGAACTCAAGCCCCTTCTCCAAATGAAATCAACATTTATTTTAGTATTTGGTGACAAATGCAAAGTTGGATAGAAAAGAGGACAGTAAAAAATATATCGGAAAAAAATGAGGGGCAGCTAGGTGCCGCAGTGGATAGAACACTGGCCCTAGGTCAGGAGTACCTGAGTTCAAATCCAGTACACACACACACGCACGCACACACCCACCCACACACCTACCCCCTCCCCCCCACACAAATGAAAAAATGGCTCAGGAATAAATAGAAGCCTCAGGCTTACATATCATGAATACTTGTTTTGTAAAGAGTCAGAAAATGCTAGATATGGTGAGCTCTGATTAACATCACATAAAATGAAATTGATTATATTCTCATAGACAGGAAGTGATTTGTTAACCATGAAGGGGTTATTTCTGAATCAGCTATGTGTAGTCAGACCATCAACCTGTTAGAGGAAAGATCAAAATCCATGTCAAATTAGAAGAATAAAAATGATAAGATGTGGTATGCAATTAAAAGAATTTCAACCTGGCCATTTAAACAAGAAATGGACAAAGTAACAGATATCCTCATAGACTATCATGACTTCCTAAGGAAATTTAACTAATTTAAATTAGTTGCTACATTGTGGAAACCATGAGTTATAGAAACCACCTTATCCAGCAAACACTTGATCTTGCCAAGTAGAGAGATATGGCTGCCAAGAGTAACCTGGTTAAGTATATAAATTTGTTTATAAAAAGAGGAGCATGGTGAAATTTTATGAGCAATACTCTCATAAAATGACTAGAAGTGGTTGAGATGAAAAAGTTTGTAGAAACTTACTAATTCACCCAACTCCCATTCCCTCCCAGAGAGTCTCCTTGAAGCCAGATCATCCTAAAATTGAGATGAAATTGGAAGGAGAATTAAACAGACAAAAAATAGAAGAGATTGATTACGATTTCAGCAACAAAGTTTTTTTCTCTGTTAAGGACAATGAAGCCCCTACAATGGATTCCTTTTCAGATAAGAGTAAAGTTCATCTGATGGCCACTCCCCCAACTCCCTTGTCCATATTTGTATATTCTTCTCATGCATCTCAATTATGAGAAATAGCAAGTTTCACACATTTTTCCTCTTTTCTATGTGAATGTAGTTTTACTTTTCCTTCCCCCTTTTCATTCCCCTTTTAAAATCCTCAGAATGACTACATTTTTATAAATATATATGTGACTGAAAGCTACAGAGAATACAAATACCTTTGTTTGTTTACTATTTGAAAAAACACTTTTGATTTGGTAGAACATGGGATCATGTAGCTAGAGCTAGAAGTGATCTCAATGGCATAGTAGATAGATCACTGGCTCTAAAGTCAGGAAGACCTGAATTCAAATCCAGCCTCAGACATTTACTAGTTGTGTGACCATGGGCAAGTCACTTAACTTCTGTCTGCCTCAGTTTTGTCATCTGTAAAATTGGGATACTAATAACACCTACCTCCCAGGGTTGTTGTGAGGAAAAAGTGAAATACTATTTTAAAGTGCTTAGCGCTATGCTTGATATATAGTAGGTGCTTATTCCTCCTACAAAAGACAAAACTGAGGTACAAGGTGGTTAAGTAATTTATTCATGGTCACATAGGAAATACATATCACAGTAGGGCTTAGAACTCAGACAATTATCTTTCCATTGTATCATGCAGCTATCATCTTAGAGGCTCTCCTCCAACAAGTGTCTCTCACACATTACTTCAGCAAGCCTTTATTCATTATCTGCCATACAGAACAAAGCTCTGTAGGATACAAAGACAGTAAGTAGAGTATTAATTGTCCTCAAGGAGAGACATTCTCCCAGGAGATGCAACATGTACAACATGTATAAATAAATGCAAAGGAAGGACAGTAGTACCTTCAGCATCAATGGAAAGTTGGGAAGAGTGGTGATTTTAGGGGAAGAGAGAAGCTCCATTTTAGTCACAATGAGTTCGAGATTGCAATGGGACACCAAACTGGAGATGTCTATCAGGCACTCGGTGACTGGGAATTGGAGGGAGATGAAAACTGAATATGGAGATTTGGGAGTCATCCTCATAGAGATGATAAATGTACCCATGGAAGATGATGAGATCTCCAAGAGAAATAGTATAGAGAAGATAGGGCTCAGGACAACTGAGGAGGAGTGAAGGTACAGATTGTAAATATGCTAAAACCTCATTTTTCCTTCTAAAAATAATTTTAATCTTAAATTTAATAATTTTCAATAAAACATAGTTACATAACACACAAAATAAGGAGTAAATTTTTACCTTAAAATACCATTTAACAAGGTGATGTTATTGTTTGTCTTTCATTCATAAAGAGGACCATGACATCAAGGAGGTGATGCCATGACTTGTAAGTGAATTGGATTTAAGTGAGGGAGGGCTGGGCAAAGTCACCAGCCTCACTTTCTCCTTCAGAGCCATCTGGGTCCAGTGGCAAGATATAGATCAGGATGACTGAAAATGGCCCTGGATGCAGTGGGAGACCTTGGCCTTTTTAAGCTAATATCTTTTTAAGCTAATATAAGTCTCAGTTTGAAAGAAACAATGTCCATTCAGTGATTAAGCCTAGGTAAGAAATGAGACAAAGAATGGCCCCTTTTGCTTAGTTAAAAAAAATCAATCTGGAAGGGTAAGATCCTCAAGTCTTCCGGCCCACAGAAACAATTGCTATTTATATTTACTCTGAGTCAATCAGGGTCCAAGCAATAACTACTAAGTGGGGCTTGGGCATTTAACAAGGTAGAACCAAAAGAATCAACAAACAAAAAATTAGAAAAAAAAGTGTTCTCCATTTAACTATGTACAAACAAGATATATATAGGATAAATTAGAGATAAAAAAGACTGGAAAGGTACAAAGGGGCCAAGTTATAAAGAGTCTTAGACAGAATATTTTATATTTGTCTCTCTTTTGGGACAGTTACGTGGTATACTGGGTAGAACACCAGAACTCAGGAAGATCTGAGTTCAAATCACAAACTTAGTATAGGTGTTACCCTGGGCGAGTCAGTTAATGTGTTTGCCTCAGTTCCTTCATCTGCTAAATGGGAATAATCATAGTACCTACCTCCCAGGGTTGTTCTAAGGATTAAATGACATAATAATTATAAAGGGCTTAGCACAATGCCTATGAAAATGTTAACTATTATTAGATATTATGATACAATCCTGGGGATGATAGGAAGTCACTAGAGTTTATTAATGGGTAATGGGTGATATGGTCTTATCTGTACCTTAGGAGATTACTTTGACAGCTGAGTGGAGGAATGACTAGAATGGGAAAGACAAGGCAGGGAGGGTCTGATGCAGAGTAGTGGCAGTGTCAGATGGGGACATACATGAGAGATATTCTTTGGTAAGATGGACAAATCTTGGCAACAAATTGGATATGGAGGGTGTAGAGTGAAGTTGAGGATGACACCTAGATTGGGAGCTTGGGTGACTGGGAGAATGGGCTTTCCCCTTAACAATAAAAGGGAAGTTAAGAAGTAGGGGGGATTTGGTAGGAAAGATAAGTTCAGTTTTAGACACATTAAGTTTAAGATATCAATGAGACATCCAGTTCAAGGTGTCCAATAGGCAGTAAGAGATACGTATATGGATGTAAGGAGAAAGGTCTTTGTTGTTCAGTCATGTCCAACTCTTCTTGACCCTGTTTGGCAAAGATACTGGAGTAGTTTGCCATTTTTTTCTCCAGCTCATTTTACAGATCAGGAAATGGAGGCAAACATGGTGAAGTGACTTGCTCAGGGTCATATAGCTAGGAAATGTTTGAGGTCAGATTTGAACTCAGGTGTTCCTGATTTTAGTTCCAGTGCCCTAACCATTGGGCCACCTAGCTACCCACAAGATAGGCTAGGGGTGGGTAAATAGAACTGAAGATCATCATAAAGATGGCAATTGAGAGGGGCAGAGCCAAGATAGCAGCTGGAAAGCAGGCACTGGCCTAAAGTTCTCCCCCAGGACCCTCCAAACACTGATAAAAAATGGCTCTGAACAAATTCTAGAACTGCAGAACCCACAAAATAGCAGAGAGAAGCAGGGCTCTAGCCCAGGACAGCCTGGATGGCCACTGGGTAAGGTCTATCTCACGGAGCTGGGAGCAGAGCAGAACCCAGCATGGGCTGCACCTGGACCAACCAGATTAGGAGCCAGGTGGAACAGGCCCTAGCAACCTTAATCAGTGAGCTATGGCAGTTACCAGACTTCTCAACCCACAAACACCAAAGACAACAGAAAAGGTTAGTGAGAAAAACTGCAGGGGACAGAGTGAAAGGAGTTCATGGTCGGTCACAACCCTGGTGGCAGCAGAAGTGGGGCAGCTGAAGTACTACAGCTGCAGTTGCTTCTGGTCCCAGGCCCACCTGGTGGGAGGAATTAAGTGGCGGATCCGAGCAAAAGTG
>JAQQSZ010015396.1:0-11286 GCA_028646595.1 Phalanger gymnotis | reverse complement strand
TGGGTAAAGTCATAGAAGAGAGATAGCCAAGTAATGGGGGAGGGGGAGAGGTGTGGCACAGAGACTGCTCATAGGGTTATGGAATTTACAGCTAGAAGCAACCTTAAAGTTCACTTTGTTCTATGGCCTCATCTTACCAAAGAGGAAACTTCAGTCCCAAGAGGTTGTGATTTGTCCAGTATCACATAAGTAATACGTAGGATTCAAAACTGGATGATAGGAACATAGTTTAAAGCTAGAAGGGATGGACACTGAGTCCAACTGCCTCATTTTATTTAGGAGGGAACTGAGACACAAAGTTTAAATGACTTGGCCATGGTCCCACAGCTGGTAAACATCTTAGGTAGGACTGGAATTTGTTCTTCCTGACTCCGAGTTTAGCACTCTATTTACTGGGTCACCTAGATTTCTAGAACTACAAAGGTCATCTAGTACAACTCTCATTTTACGGATTAGGACACTGAGGCTGGAAACTCAAGCCATTTGAGACTAAGTGACTTGCCCAAGGTTGCATGGGTAGAAATGGCAAAACCAGAATTTGGTGCCCTTTCTACTACCCTACTATGTTTTTCTAGTTCAGTTTGGCTTCTTTGTAAAATGTGGAGGGGAGTAATATGCAACTGGAAATATTAGCTGGGCTAGACTATGTTAGTCTGCAGATACCAAGAATGGAGTCTGACCTTTACTCAGTAGGCAATAGGGATCCTTGAGCAGAGGCACAGCACAGCCCGATCTGTGAGTAAGAAAGATTGTGCTTTTCTAACTCTGCCTTCAGGAGCCTAGCTTTACCTCTATATTATGGATATATGACTTTCATGAAGGAAGACTTGATCAAATACCATGCTAAAAATCCTTGCCATACAGTGAAAATGAGAGTGGGTGAGCAAAAGGAATAACCAGAACTCAAGTAGAAAACAATCACTTCACAGAAAGCTGTTCTGAATACCTCTTCTCCCAAGACGATTCCATTTTGCTATCCTACCCACCTACTGGGCTCTTTCCAGATATCTTTAATCCAAGTGGGAGTGGGGATATTCTTGTACCTTGTTCTTGTACTTCAAATAAAGGTGGCTTAGCCCTTTCATCTCCTTCTTCTCTTTTAGCCTTTTTGTGTTTCTGTCTTTAGCAGGGTTTGTTTATCATATCATAAGAGGAAAGAAAGACAGAAAGATAAAAGCCAGGAAGGAGAGTAGCAAGGAGTGACTGAAAGAAAATGCCTGGAAACGAAGATGAGAGGAGCAAGGCCCAGGGAAGAAAGATTATTGTAGCAACCGACCCCGGGCTTGTGGGAAAGACAATTATCTTTGCAAATGAGCATAAGGTTATGGGAAAGGTAAGTTAGTGGAACTTAGAATGATGATACTAATGATACCTTATAAACCATCAGAGCTGGAAGGTATTTTCAAGCTCATTGGGTCCAATCCCCTCATTTTCTGGGATCCAGAGAGGGCAAAGGACTTGCCGGAGATCACACCGATAGTAAGTAACAGAGCTGGGATTCAGTGGCCTCTAAGGTTCTTTCCAGCTCTAAGATCTGGCCTATTCCAGCCTAACTGGTTGTCTTATATGTTACACCATTGGATCTATTTGTCCAGCCCGAATTGCTCTCCTAACCTCTAGTCGCACATCTCTGTTTTCCTGTTAGACATCTCAAACTAGATGTCTCATAGACATCTTAAATTCAACCTGTCTAAAACAGAGCTCATTATGTTTCCCCCAAGCCCTCTCCTCCTTCCGACTTCCCCTATGACTGTCTGGGAAACCACTATTCTCCTAGTCAGGTAGACTTGCAACATCATCTTTGACTCCTCATTCTCTCTCATCTCCTGTATCCAAGTTGCTGAGTCTGTTTATAACTTCAGAACATTTCTTGCATAAAGCCCCTTCTTTCCTCTGAATGCCCAAACTTGATGCAAGCTGTCATCACCTCACACTTGGACTACTGCAAAAACCTGGTTGGCCTCCCTGCCTTGGGTCTCCCCATTCCAGTCCATTCTCTTCTCAGCTGTCAAACTGATCTTTTTAAAACCTCCCTATTTAATAAACTCTATTACCTCCAGGAACAACTATGTAATCCTCTGTTTAGCTTTTAAAGCCCTTCCTTCCTTTCCAATCTTCTTACACCTTACTCCTTATTCCTGTACTCAGTGATCCAGTGACATTGGTCTCCTTGCTGTTCCTCACACAAGACACTCCATCTCCTGACTCCAGGGATTTTTACTAGCTGTCCCCCATACCCAGGACTCTCTCTTCTTGTCTACCTCTTGGCTCCCCTAGCTTTCCTAGCCTCAGCTAAAGCCCCACCTTCTACAAAGCCTTTCCTCATGCTCCTTAACCTCAACACCTTCCCTCTGAGGTCATCTCCAACTTAGCCTGTGTGTATCTTGTTTGTCCACAGTTGTTTGCATGTTGTCTCTGCTGTAAGACTGCTACACATGTGTAAGATGTTTCTTTTTTCTTTTTGAATAGTATTTTATTTTTCTAATTACATGTAAAGATAATTTTTGACATTCATTTTTAACAAAATTTTGAGTTCCATATTTTTTCCCTCTCCCCTCCTCCTTCCTAAAACAGTAAGCAATTTGATATAGATTATATATGTGCAAACATGTAAAACATATTTCCATATTACTCATGTGGTGAAAGAAGAAACAGACCAAAAGGAAAAAATGCACAAAAAAGAAAGCGAAAATAATATGCTTCGATCTGCACTCAAAGTCCTTTAGTTCTTCCTCCAAATGTGGATAGCATTTTCTTTCCATCATGAATCCTTTGGAATTGTCTTGGATCATTGCATTTCTGAGAAGAACTAATTCGTTCATAGGTGATCATCGCACAATGTTGCTGTTACTGTGTACAATATTCTCCTGGTTCTGCTCATTTCACTTTGTATCAGTTCACTTACATCTTTCTATGTTTTTCTGAAATCTACCTGCTCATCATTTCTTATTAGGATCTTTCTTTCTGTCACTTACCTTCATGAAACAATGTGCTCCTTGAGTCAAATGGCATGGACATAGGATCACAGAACTAGAGCTGGAAAGAACCTGCTTGGACCAAAAAGTCCAATCCAGCTCCTTGACATATGAGAAGACTAAGGCCAAACAAGATAAGTAACTTACCCAAGGTCATGTGTAGCAAGTGGAAGAGCTGGGATTCCAACTCGGGTCCTAGTACCTGGCCTCAGACTCTGCAACTCTGAGCACAGTATTTTTCCCACCTGACCTCACTGCTTTTCAGTTCGCTTGGATCAAGTCACAATGCTACCAACAGTGTTTGTTTCCTCTCATTATACAGATGGGGAAAGCAGACTAGAGAAGTAATCAGCAACTTCTGGTCTGGGCTCCATCACAAACCACCTGTGTAACTATGGGCAACTCCCTTTGACTATCTGGGCTCTTGGTTTCTCCCTCATATAAAATAAAGAGATTGGAAGATCTTGAAGGTTGATTCTAGTTTTAACAGACTGTAGGTCTATTATAGTAACACCAACGAAGCTTTACATAGGGAAAGAGCCAGAGCAGTCACAGATTTGCACCATAATTGGTCATCATTCTTACTGGAAATTAGCCTCGAGGCAAAGGAAAAATAAAACAAATGACTAACTCAAAGGCAGTGGATGGAGCAACAGGCCTGAAGTCAGGAAGACCTGAGTTCAAATCCAGACTCAGACACTCACTAGCTGGGTGACTCTGGACAAGTCACCTTACCCTGTTTGCCTCAGTTTCCTCATCTGTCAAATGAGCTGAAGAAGGAAATGACAAACTGTTCCAGTATCTTTGCCAATAAAATCCCAAAATGGGGTCATAAATAGTCGGAGACCACTGAAACAACTGAACAACAATGACAACTCAAGGTGCTGCAATGTACAGCAGATTCAAATTCCTATGGAAAAATGCCCAGGAGAGATACCCCTATAAAGTACACATTAGCAGAGGGAAGAAAATTCTGCTGCATTGGCAGAGGGAGGTAGATTGGTTATGTTGTTACACTGGTCAACAATCATTAAACAAACATTTATTAAATAGTGTCTATTTATGTTAGGCACTGCGCTAAAGGCTAGGGATATAAATATGAAAAAAGAAAAGTAGTCTCTGTGCTCAAGGAGGGAAGACAACCCACAAAAGGAAAAGTATGGGACAGGGGGAGGAAGGAGAAGGTATCCAACATGGAGGCTTGGTGGGGAAGTCAGAGAAGTCCCAAAGTAGTGCAGCCAGATGGGAAACGAGATGCCTGGTGCCTTGGGTTCAGATCCTCCAATATCATCTTTACTTCTACACAGGAAACTGTGGGTCATAGACCTAGCCTTCAAAGGGATCAAAGAAGACAACTAGTCCAACACCCTTGTTTTATAGAATTGAGACCAAGAGAAGTTAAGTCTATGCTTTGCCCAGGTGGAAGATCTGGGATTTGAACACACAAGGCCTCTTTCCACTCCATGTGCGCCATGAACTTATGACTTTACATTTGGACATTCAATCTGCAACAAGTTAATCCACCTCTAGAAACTGAGTTTTGTAATTTATTGGCCTGGCCACTAAGTAGTGACAGATGTGTTGGTTCATGGTCTACTCTACAAGGTCAATTCCATTTGAACCATTCATATCCTACTAGGAGTTGGAAGTCCTTTATTCCATTTGCGAGCTATTATCTTTGTACTAAAGATGAGGATTTAGCTGTCTGTCTATGAAGGGAATCTGTGGCTGCCAGTACATTGCCTAGTTTCTCCCCTGTGCTACCTGGTAGAAGAACAAAACTCTGAGCCCTCAGTAAGAAATGAAAAAGAGTTTGTGGTAAAGTTGTGTACAGAACAGGTCTCTGTGTGTTTGCAAAGATTTAAGAGTCACCATAGGTAGAAAATGAAATGGGCCTAGACTTAAACAGGAAGAATGGAACAGGCTGGAATGTACTTGGGAGAATGTACAGTGGTCCAATCGCCCTAAAATTCTCCCTGAAATGAAAATCCACCTTTCTAAAATACCAATATTGTGCCAGTTATGCAAATCATGAACTATCACATCCTCCAAGGAATTTAAATTGTTCTTTACCTAAAGGGCAATGGAAAGAGAGACGGTGAGTATAAGGAGGGTACAGCTTACTACTTGCCAATGGCTAACTCTGTGCCAAAAGTGTTATTTATCAACCGATCCAGGCTTATTAACCTTTTGTTGGTTCCATGGCCCCTTGGACAGTCTGAGCAACATCTATAGACATTTCAGAAGAAACTTTTTAAATATATAAAATAATATACACAGGATTATGAGGGAAGCAAATTATACTGAAATATTATAAGAACATTAAAAACCAAACAAGAACTAGGTTAAAAACCTATGATCTAGAAACATGACGAGAAAAGGAGGTGAGTCACGAAGAGGTATAACAAATAGAGAGGTAACAGGCTGTACCAGTATCCACATCATCAAGGAGGAAGCCCCAGAACATTAGGTTGATCCCTAGCAGAGGATATATGGGAGGATATGGACCAGTCATGTGGCATGAGAATTCATGAAAGGAACAGATTGCGTTCCTCACAACTGGTGCAAGGCTTTACACTGATGAGTTTGTGGAAGTAACCAAGCATTGAAGAATAAAACACAACTACTGAATCCCAGATCTGGAAAAGGGCCTCAGGGATGATTGATTCCAACCACATCTGAGAGGGAATATTCTCAAAAATAGACCTGCGAAGAGATCATCAACCTTTTGATAAAAGGGAACTCATTATATTAGTTATGAAAAGCACTTGGCAAACCTTAAAGTGATTTATAAATGTGAGTTATTATTATAATTAATTACTTCTAGAAGCAGTCCGTTCTACTTTTGGATAGGCCTAATCTTCATTAGTAAGAATTTCCCTAATAACAAGCCTTTCTTGGGGCAGCTAGGTGGCACAGCAAATAGAGCACCGACCCTGGAGTCAGGAGGACCTGAATTCAAATCCAGCCTTAGACACTTGACACTAGCTGTGTGACTTTGGGCAAGTCATTTAACCCCAATTGCATTGCCTTCCCCCCTTCAAAAAAAAACAAGCCTTTCTTTCTCTCCCACCTCCTTTCTTTCTCTCTATGCCCTCCTCTCTTCCTCCTCTGCTTCTCTCTCTTATTCATTGCACTCCTCCCCTTCCATTTCTCCCTCTCACTTTCATAAATTGCTCTTAGTGCTGCCCTCTAGGGTCAAAGGTTCCAAGATTCATCCTTCTTCCACAATGGAACACATTCAATTCTACGTCTTCCATATCCACAGCCTTGCAGATTTTTGAAGGTAGTCACCACCTTCAGTTCCCATTCCTACCTGAAGTCTTCTTATCTTTAAGATAAATAATGTCAGTTTCTCCAACTCCATCTTTTATGGCATAGTTTTGAATACCCCTCATGATCTTGGTTGGGAACCTCTGGATGCACTCCAACTTTTCAGTGTCCTTTCTAAAATGCAGGGTCCAGAACAAGACCCCAAATTGGAGATGTGGTGTGATCAGGACAGAGCATGTTCTGGTATGACAATTCTACCTACCCACTGTGCCCAGGGCTGATGACAAAAAGAAAAACCATGACATCCTTAAGCAAACCCTTTTAATAAGAAAAATTAAAAACCGCCACTACCACCCCAGTATTGTTTTCTAAATCTGCCAAGAACTCTGAAATTCCCTCTTGGAGACATTACATTGTGCCCTCTGCTCCTCCCAAGGGCCCCTCCTTTTTGGGATGCTGGCAGTACTTTCGGATTTCATCAGCGATTCCCAGGCAGTGCAGGATGTGTTTCTTCTCCTTGGCCAGATCTTCTGAGGACATTTGACCCAAAAGTTTCTTGACAAATATATCTTGGTCTCTCAGGAAAATATTCTTGTTTCCTTGAGTTGGAGGAGGGATACTTTCCAGGCGACCAGACTCAAAAAGGAAATTAATATGCCGCTCACGTTTCATGCCAGGGCCTCTTTCTTCAATCCAAGTCAGTGGCCTGCTCAAAGAGAAAGAAATCAGGGAATTAGATCTTCTGTAAGAAGCATCAGTCTGTTGGAATTCAACAGGCCAAACAATCATTATGGTTCCTCTCCTTCCATGACTGCATTTCTCTAAAACCTCAGGTTGGTTTGATCTTGCTGCTACCTGCCAACCTCCACAAGGACACAATTACCATTCCTGACAGACACCCCTGTCAACTGGCACGTTATTAGCAAGTTTAACACTCAGGGAAGACAATTCATTCTTCCATTCATTCTTTATCAAATGCTGGCTCTGCATAGCCCTAGCAAAAGATTGGTGTCATGACGAAGGCTGAAGAACATACATGTCCATGTGTTCCCCAAATGACCAAACCTCACATTTTTCACTGAATAAGCAACTGTTTCTCCTTCCTCAAACTTTTCCTCCATGCTCCTCACTTCAGCTTTGTTCAGTCTTTTTTTCAGTTGTGTCTGACTCTTCATGACTCCATTTAAGGTTTTCTTGGCAAAGATAATGGAGTGGTTTGCCATTCCCTTCTCCAGTTCATTTTTACAGATAAGGAAACTGAGGCAAATAGGGTTAAGTGACTTGCCTGGGGTCAATAGCCAGTAAATGTGTAAGGCCAGATTTGAACTCAGGAAGATGAGACTTCTTGACCCTAGGCCTGGTGCTTTATCCACTATGCCAACAGCTGCCCCACTTGAGCAACAAAACACTAAAATGTAGCTAGGAGAACACACACTCAAGACTTTGAGTCTGGGGAATGTCTTTCTCTGATACTACTTGCCAAACCAATCCAACAAATATTTATTAATTAGCTGCTGTGTGCAAGATAGCCATGGCATAGTGGATAAAGACTTTGGATCCATGGAGACTTGGGTTCAAGTCTTGCCTCTGACATATAGCAGCTGTAGGACCCTGGGAAAGTCACCTAACGTCTCAGCATTCCAGATGACTCTTAGGCTCTGAGGTGCAGAGAAGGTGCTGACGCACATGAGAAGGGAGTTCCTTTAGTTAAGAGTTCCCTGGGACATGAAATTACAACTCTGGCCTTTAGTCTTTATCTCTATGTATGAGATACTGTGTTATAAGCTGGGAATACAAGGAAAACTATTTTTCATGAGAAAAATAAATATGAGATGTTCCATTTACCTTCTTTGTAAATTCAAAACAGGGAAGATAAAACTGATAAATAAAATAAATAATTTAAAATATGCTTTGGTTATATAAATAATAGCAGTAATAACAGTCAGCATTTATATGACTCCTCAATGTTTGCAGAGCACTTTATATGTATTATATTGTTTGAGGATTGTGTTATACAAGAGAGAAGATAGTGGGCGAAGGAGAGAGAAGTCAGTGAAGAAGAGGTAACCAAGAAAAGGCACCTTGCTCATTGGGCTGTGGGTGACAGACAACATGACAGGGCTGGCCAAGAGAGGCCCAGATGCCTAAGGCAAAGAGGAGTGTGAGGTACCACGATTCTAAGACATGGGTTGTCTGCCCTTTCTCACATTATATGGAGGCTGTAAGTCCAGTGATTATAGCAAAAGAACGTCAAAGCCCAGCAGATAAATCTGGTCCCTCACGGAATCAAAGACCAAGATATTAGAAGAACCCATAGAGAGAGAATGGAGGAAAAAAAGGGAGTGAGGAACACTTTACACAGGAAGTTGTACGTAAACACAGAAAAACAAACATGGGGACAAAAGGAAAGAAAATAAAGAAATAGAATTATCGTGTAGCAACGTGTCCATCTCATGGTCTTCGCTACTTAAGACTCTGAAAATCCTGTTGTGTTAGCAAGAGGCACGTACGTGAATTCAACTTCCAATGAAGTCAACATTTTGTACTAATACTTCACAAATGCTTATCCTCATTAGGCGAACAAATAGCCATTTGTCAATGTTTTAAATAATTTTAAGCAATCTAAGGCCATTTGGTAAACTGAGATGTGAATTATTTGTAAAAGTATATATGTGGGGCAGCTACGTGGCACAATGAATAGAGCATTAGCCCTGGATTCCAAAGAACCTGAGTTCAAATCTGACCATAGACACTTGATACTTACTAGCTATATGACCCTGAGCAAGTCACTTAACCCCAATTGCCTTGCCAAAAAAAAAAGTATATCCCAAACAACTGCGATTATTCTTGTTTTCTCTGTTAGCACGTAGATCTTTCTCAGTAATTCAAGCTTTAGTTGAACTTTAAAAAGAAATCATGAACTATTCTGGCTTTTTGTTTATAGAGTATTATAAATCGTTTATAGCTTTTGAATTGATAAATATACATATCATATTTACCAATTCAAAATCTATACATGATTTATAATACTCTATAAACAAAAAGCCAGAATAGTTCATGTTTTCCTTCTAAAGTTCAATTCAATAAAGTTCGACAAATGTTTATTTAGCAAAAAAAAAAAATCCTGTTGTGTTTTCACAACCACAGACATAATTAGCAGGTATCCCTGTATGATAGATAGAAATCACCCAAGGAATAAATGAGCCAATGGTTCCTTATCTGTGTGTGTGTGTGTGTGTGTGTGTGTGTGTGTGTGTGTGTGTGTGTGTGTATTCATGCTTTCTCCCAGCTGTTTTGTGTGGACCATGCTTTGTACCAAACAATCCAATGAAAGTGCCTGGGTTCCCATGCAGTAAACATCTGCCACTTTGCCCCTCCTTAAGAAAAACCCTCATATTCACAGTTTTCCCAACTCAAAGAAGACTCGCTTCACTAAAAGGGCCACCAGAGCCTTGATAGAGAAATTGAACATTCCTCTCAACCACCAGCTCCTTGCTTCCCAACAGGCCAGTCTACAGGAAGCCACTCACCAGAGGAGTGAAGCAACCTTTGTGTATGTCAGCCGCAGCTTTCTTCTTGAACGTTAACTGGTGCCACGGGGTTTTCAAAGATGTCTGCTGTTCCTCAGACCCCTCACTGAGGACTATTTTAGGGCTCTCCCCAGGCGCTGCTCCACTTTAGTCTGGCATGACAAACTCATCGATAACTCGAGGGAAGAAATTCTGTCCCCCGAGACAGCTCACAGAGGAGTCTTAACACAAAGTGACTAGTCCCAGGAAGAAGCATACTTTCAGCTGTTGCAATGACATCTGGCAGGAGCCTAAGAGAAGCCTCAGGTTTTAGATATAAAATCCACTCTCTCATTTCCCTGTCTCAAGCAGGAAAGGCCAATCCTCCACAAGATAGTAAGAATGACCTCTCTTTACATCACACTTTGTTCCTGGACACACAAAATAGGTCAACTCAACAGGTACTGACCAAGTCTGATGCAAGTCTCCTATTTGGACCAGTATTCAATTATTTCTTTGTTGCTCTTTAATACATCAATATTCACATCTGGTACCTGTCACGAGGGCAAGGAATTCAGGAGCTGTACAAGTTTTCAGTTAGTCCAAAAAGCATTCTCTCATTAGTAAATTTCTATCTTGGCTGTTCATTTTCTCATTTTCTCTTGTCTCCCCCATATTCGAAACGAGGAGAGGACCTGATGATTATAATTGTCAGGATCATTTTGTTATGTTTGCATGTATCTAATATATAAATTTAATTTTTTTGCTTGGTTTTCATAAGCTTGAGTGACATTCACATAAATTTATCAAGATCTGAGTAACTAGGTGGGTTTCACATAACTTTTTGTTTCATCAAAGTCTAGGGCTTTCTTCTGATACTGGTTAAATATAAATTTGAGGAATTCCTAAGTCTAGAGGAAAAGCAAAAAAAAATAGCAACCAACTTCTTTGAATGGCGTTAAAAATCTCCTGATATTCTGACTCAGGTGGGAAAAAGAAAAATGAAAGGGAAATACAACTGGTGAATGTAAAAAAAAAGAAGTCCACAGAAACCATTGCACAGAGGGGCTTCAATGACCACCTAAGGACAAGCCAATCAATCATTTCTCTAGAAACGACTGCCTCTTCAGAAGAGGCTGCGGAATAGAGTTCAAATCCTGTCTCAGATACTTACTACAGGGCAGCTAGGTGGCGCCATAGTGCATAGAACACTGAGCCTAGAGTCAGGAAGACTTCTTAAATCTGGCTTTAGACACTTACTAGCCGTGTGACCCTGGGCAAATTACTCAACTTCTGCCTCAGTTTCCTCATCTATAAAATGGAGATAGTAATAGCACCTATCTCACAGGGTCGCTGTGAAGATCGAATGAAATAACATGTTTAAAGTGATTTGCAAGCCAGAAAGCACTTCTAAATGATAGCCAGTATCACCACCACCACCAACACCATCATCATCACCATCATTATCATCATCACCACCACCATCATCATCATCACCATCATCACCATCATCATCGTCACCACCACCA
>JAQQSZ010015395.1:0-11286 GCA_028646595.1 Phalanger gymnotis | reverse complement strand
CTGCTTCCCTCTGCCCCTTTGTGGGTTCTGTATTTCTAGAACTGGTTCAGAGCCATTTTTTCATAGGATTTTGGAGGGACTTGGTGGGGAGCTCACGCCAGTTACTGCTTTCCAGTCGCCATCTTGGCTCCGCCCCCCCCATGTGAGTTTTATGTATCTATATGTGTATATATATATATATATATATATATATATGTTTGTATATATGCATATATATTTAGTTCATTCGAAATGACAATAATAATCAAAGTTTCATTAAAATGATCATGTCTTTCTTATATCTTGCAAGGCATCATATAATTTTGTCTTGTGTACAGTAGACACCCTGTTGGAAGAGAATGTTGAGAGCATTTTTTTCATATAAACTTATTTCTGTAGATTGAAAGGTGGGTGTATTGACTGGTAACTTTTGATGTTCTCAGTCACTTTTTTGTGAATATGGTCTGAGTTGTTTTGAACATCTTTGTATTGTTTTAAAATGAATTACAAATTAATTGCTTGATGCCCTCAAAATTGTGAGTCAGTTGTCCATGCTCCGTTCCTATTTATTATGATAAGAGCCTGTTATGAAGATTTTTGCATATCTTTTCTATCTTTCACTTGTTTGTCCTAGCTTCCTTCTTAAATGCCCTCAGGATGACTCAGATTGATTGGCAGTTAAACTTTCTCTAAACGTTTTTATTCCACCATTTTCCTGTATTTTATGTGGTAGTACTCTTCATAATCTTTTATCATCTTCTTGAATACCATCTAACAAATTATCTATATTTTAAACTAATGTTGTTCTTGGATATCATATTTCTCAATTTGAGAAGTGTTTGATGATTACAGTGGTATTTGAGGACTTCAGTTTCTTTTTATGATAATTAACTTATCTCTAATATTCTTCCACATGAAATTTCTATAATCAGTGTTGATGGGTATTCTTCCATACCATTCTCAGTTGTAGGCTTCAATAGTTATCAATCAGTTCTTTGCACAATTTCTCTACCACTGAATTACCTGCA
Source organism: Phalanger gymnotis (assembly GCA_028646595.1). Lineage (NCBI taxonomy): Eukaryota > Metazoa > Chordata > Mammalia > Diprotodontia > Phalangeridae > Phalanger > Phalanger gymnotis. The sequence continues at coordinate 10,279 of JAQQSZ010015395.1, read as the reverse complement.
ACAGATGTTGGAGCATAAGCTACAACTATTTTCACAGTAGTACTATTGCAGATACTTACCACAATTCAAAGTGACTCAACATCTCATGAAATAATGATTCTCATTGTCTTTAGGTGCAAAAAAAAATTTAATGTCTCTTCCAAGTCCTTTAACTCTCCAAGAAGAAGCCTTGAGCCTCTACCTTTCCTTCAACCTGAAAATTCCTTTTGCCTTTCTATTTAATTTATATAAGGAATGTCAAGATTGATAGATTTCAGTTCCTCCAGTAGTATGCCCATTTATTGATCATTGGACAAGGATCCTGCATTTACGCAACCACCAGCAGAGTTAATAGTTATATCTAGTTTCAACGGATTTTTACTAACTTCTGTCCACTCTTCCCACCCTTCAGCCACTATACCATATTTCCCCATGTGTAAAACACACCCTTTTTCAAAATATTTGGGGTCTAAAAACTGGGTGCCTCATACAGTGGTTGTAGATTTTTTTACTTGCATTTCTCACTTTTTTGCGCTTGTTGTCTTTGAGCTCATTGTTTCGCATTTGTTACCATACAGTATATATGTATATATGCGTATAAGTACACATATATACATTCTCACACACATACTGTAAGTGTGTGACTATTCAGCTACATAAAACTCACCAGGAGAATAGTGAGAATTTTACCATCTATTGAGAATCTACCTTTGCCATATTCTACCCAGAAATGGCTCAGAAAAGATTTTCATATAGTACTGAATTCAACTTAAAAGTGATCCAGTTTGCAAAAGTGAATGGAAATTGTGCTGCTGAACATACCAGTAAGTTTGGTCCTCCTCCAACTGAGAAAACAATCCAAGACTGGCTACGAGAAGAAGAAACCCTACTGAAAACGCCATGGCAAAAGAAGGCCATGAGAGGCAAGAATGAAGAAACCAACTATAGGAGAAGTTTGTACCTGGGTGAAAAGATCCTGAGATAATATCAAGATTGAGATCATTGTCAAGTCATTTAAGAAGCGTGGCATTTCAAATGCCGTAGATGGAACTGAGGACAAGGCAATATATGAAGACAGTGATTCATCATCAAACACAGATGAGGACAAGCTCATGGATGGGAGTTTTGACAGTGATGAGGAGTTGTATGAATTTTGTGATGAATAAAACTCGAGTTCAATAACTTTATGTAATACTTTTTTTTCAAAGTTTGACCCCCAAAATTAAGGTGCATCTTATACATAGGGAAATATGGTAATTGAGGGAGTGGAAGCTGTTCATTTGATGTTCTCCCTTTATTTGGGCATTCAAAAGTACAAAGAAATCACCACCAACTAGCCATTAAGTTCTTCCTGTTGTTGTTATTTATTCAATCATGTCTGACCCTTCATGATCCCATGGACCATAGCACGCCAGGCCTTTCTACCTTTCATTAACTGTCAACGTCTTTTGAACTTGTCCCCATGACACTATCTATTCATCTCATCTTCTGCTATACCATTTTTCTTTTGCCTTCAATCTTTCCTGACATCTGGGTCTTTTCCAATGACTCCCATCTTCTCATTATATGGCCAAAGTATCTAAGTTTTATCTTCAGTATTTGATGTTCCAGTGAACAGCCTGAATTAATTTCTTTAAGAATAGACTTATTTGATCTTTTTGCTGTCCTAGAGCTCTAGAAAGTCTTTGCCAGCAACGCAAGTCAAAAGCCTTGATTCTATGGTGCTCTGCTTTCCTTATAGTCCACCATACATTGCTATTGGAAAAACCATAGCTTTGGCTATACTGACCTTTGCCAGCAAGGTTATTTCTCTGCTTTTTAGTCTACTGTCCAGATTTGCCATAGCCTTTCTTCCAAGGAACAAATGTCTTTTAATTTCATGGCTGCAGTCATTGGCTGCAGTGATCTTTGAGCAGAAGAATATAAAATTTGACACTGCTTCTATTTCTTCTCCTTCTTTTTTCCAGGAAGTGATGGGACCAGTTGTCACAATCTTGGTTTTGTTTTATTTTTTTATGTCAAGCTCTAAGCCATCTTTTACACTCTCCTCTTTCATTCTTATCAAGAGGCTTCTTAGTTCTTAACTTTCTGCAAATAGAGTGGTACTGTCTGCATTTCTGAGATTTTTGATATTTATCCTGTCAAACTTAATTCCAGTTTTTAATTCATCCTTCCTGGAATTTTGCATGATATACTCTAAAAATAAGTTAAATAAATAAGGTGACAATATACAGCCTTGTCATATTGCTTTTCCAATCTTAAACCAATCAGTTGTTCACTGTTCCATTCCAACTTGCTTTTTGACCAGAACACAGGTTGCTCAGAAGACAACTAAGGTGTGGACTTGTGAGCCATAGTCAAAGGTGTAATAAATAAAGCAAAAGCAGACTTTTTTTTTCCTGGAACTCCCTTGCTTTCTCCATAATCTAGCAAATGTTGGCAATTTGGTCTCTAGTTCCTCTGCCTCTTCAAAAACTAGTCTGTAATTCTGATAATTGTCAGTTCATGCATTACTGAAGTCTAGCTTTCAAAATCTTTCACCTTGCTGGTGTGTGAAATAAGCACAACTGTGCAGTAATTTGAACAACCCTTGGCATTGTCTTTCTATAGGATTGAGATGTAAACTGATCTTTTCTAATCCAGTGGCCACAGATGAGTTTTCTAAATTTGCTGTTATATTGAATGTAGCCCTTAAACGGCATCATCTTCTAGTATTTTAAATAGCTCACCTAGAATTCCATAACCTCTACTAGCCTTATTATTAGCAAAGCTTCCCAAGCACCACTTATCTTCATTCTTCAGGTTAACTTATTCTCGATCAGTGACTACATCATCATGCTTATGGATTATGTTAAGATCTTCTATAGTTCTTTCATGTATTCTTGCCACCTTTTCTTAATCTCTTCTGCTTCAGTTAAATCTCTATCGTATTTTTCTTTTATTACGCCAATTTTTGCATGAAACATTTTCTTGATATTTCTAATTTTCTTGAAGAGATCTCTTTTCTTTTTTATTCTATTGTTTTCTTCCATTTCTTTGCATTGCTAATTTAAGAAAACCTTCTTATCTCTCCTCCCTATCCTCTGGAACTCTGTATTCAGTTGCGTATATCTTTCCCCTTCTTTCCCTTTCCCTTTACTTCTTTCCTCAGCATTTTAAAAGCCTCATACAACAGCTATTTTATTTTTTGCTCCTTTTATCCTTTTGGAATGTTTTCGTTGCTACCTCCTGCACAAGATAGTGAACTTCTGACCATAGTTTTTAAAGCACTCCATTTCACAGATCTAATCCCTTAAAGCAATTCATCACTTCTACTTCATATGCAAAATGGATATTATTTAGGTCATACCTTTATGATCTAATGGTTTTTTCTACATTCTTCAATTTAAATCTGAATTTTTCAATAAAAAGTCCATGATCTGAATCACAGTTGTCTCCAAGTCTTGTTTTAACAGCCTGCGTACACCTTTTCCACCTTTGGCTGCAAAATATATAATGAATTGGATTTTTATATTGACCCTCTGGTGCAACCCATTCATAGAACTGCCTTTTGGGTTGTTGAAAAAGAGTGTTTGTTGTGACCATGAGTTATCTTGACAAAACCTTATTAGTCTTTGTGATGCTTCATTTTGTACTTCAAGGCCAAATTTGCCTGTTATTTCAATTTTCTTTTGATTTCCTACTTTAGCATTCCAGTTCCCTATAATGAATGTGACATCTTTTGGGTGGTGTTATTTCTGGAAGATGTTGTAGGTCTGCATAGAACTGATCAATGTTGACCTCTTTGGCATCAGTGGTTGGAGCAAAGACATACATTACTGTGATGTTGAACAGTTTGCTTTGGATTGGAAAAGATATCATTTTGGACTTTTGGGGATTATAACTCAGTACTGGTTTTCTCACCCTTTTGTTGACTATGAGAAGTGCTCCATTTCTTCTAAGGGATTCTTGACCACAGTGTGCCAGTAAGGCAAAATGGGCTTAGTTTAATGGGTGCCCTTGAAGAGTTTGGCTTTTGTTTATTTTGAAAGTACTTTCAGCTGTTAAGTGCTAAGCCCCAGGCCCAAAGCCCTATCAGGTGTGAAACCTGTGTGGGCGTAGATTAATGACTTAAGAGGGGCCAACTCGGGAACCAATGTTCTCTGGTCTCTGGTCTTTGAGGCGGGGCTTAAGAACGCCAGAGGCTTGGCTGGGAAGAGAGGCGAAAAACTACAGCTGAAGCCAAAGCAGAGCCTACCGGTGTGTGGATCCAGGAGTTTGAGCGAGGACTTGAGGCCAGTGAATATGATTTATGCCATCTTATTTTTCTGTGGCCTCCTGGCTACTCTTGTGAGGCAGGCCTACTGGGCCTGGAGGCTTGTGATCACGATGTCAGAATGGGGAGGCTGGTTCACTAATTTGTCGCTGTGGGCCCTGAATAAATTTTTTGACGCCTTCTGCTTAGAGAATTCTATATACCTTGCGATTTCGAACCATTCAAACATATACATGATCCTTTTTGAGATCGTAAATTCGGCCTTCCTACTACACATACTAGTATATGCAATGATCACTTGAATTAAATTTACTCGTTCCCTTAAGTTGCCCACTAAGTAGCCCACCTAATGCAGATCTTTAAATCTTAGCTAGATTTGTCCTCAGAAAGCAAAGTTAGAACCATAACTTAAGTACTTTTTTAATATTATAGAGGGGCTAGGAGAAGGGCTAAGATCATTTGACAATATGATAAGGAATTGGCACAGTACTTTGGGTAGGCTAAATGTAATATGATAGTTAAAAACGAGTAAGTAAAAGTTAAAATATCCCCAGAGTATACTATAGAGCCAGACATAGTGGTATTTTTTGAAAGTCATTTGAGTATGTTGAATTCTTAAAGTAGTTATTGATAAATCCCTTCTGGGACCTCTGACTTGAGTGAAGATCATGAGATGTTATTGTGAAATATTTGGTCCCAATTTTTCTCCATGGATGGTCTCAGGCATATAATAGACTAAGACTGTGACAAACAATGACAGTATAAAGAAGTAGAAGAAAAGTCATTGAGGAGAAATATAGCCATAAATTTTAGGCATTTGCTAAAAGCAGCTAGAAGACCTGAACATAGAGTTGAGCTAGATGCAGAGAAGACAGAATGAAGCAACTAGATTATATAGTAGTTACAGAGTTTTGGACAGAGAATCAGGAAGAACTGAGTTCAAATCCTGCCTCAGACACTCAGTAGCTGTGCATCTCCAACTTCCTAGAAGGCATTTTGAACTCAGTTTCTGATAGGAATTTTACATTCAAGATGTCTCAAAAAAGACTCATTATATTTTCCCCCAACACAACCCTCTTCTTAATTTCCCCTTCACTAAAAAGAGTACCACCATCCTCCCAATTTCCCAAGATCACAGCCTAGGTGTTTCCTCTTATATACACCTCTTTCTCTCCACACTCCAATCTGTCCTCCACTCAGCTATCAAAATGATCTTCCTAAAACAGAATTCTGACCATGTCCATACTCAATCAACTCCCAGTGGCTTCCCTGTTGCCTCTGGGATCAAGTATAAAATCCTCTGGTTTTTAAAGCCATTCACAATATTTACTTCCCATCTATTCAGTGTTCTTACACCTTCCACTACTATCACCCAAAATATATCCTGCAATTCAGCAACACTTGTCTGCTTGCTATTCCTTGCACATGACACTCCATCTTCTGATTCCAAATATTTTCACTTGTGTAAATTTTGTATTGTCATAACCCTGTAGTGGAATATAAGGTTCTTTAGGATAGGGGCTATTTCATTTTTCTAATGAGTATAATTTCTTAATGATAATTTCTCATTTGTGTCTGGTAATGTGCCTTTGCAAATAACAGGCACTTAATAAATGTTCATTTGAAACAATGAGTTGTTAAATGTTATTCGGTTATTAAAGCACCATTATGCTAAATGCTGGGGCTACATTAAAAAAAGTTAAATAGTCCCTTCCCACAAGGAGCTCTTATTCTAATGAAGGAGTCAGCATAAACCCATATGAGTACATAGAACATACATGAAAAATTAACAGAAGATAATTTTGTTCAACAAAATGAGAAAAGCCACAAGAAAGCAAATTTGCAGGAAGTCTCTGGGACTGTTAGGGCTTCACTGATTTCAGAAGGGAAATACTTTCCCATTCTGAAATATAAACTACCTTTTTTCATACATTATCCTGAAATTGGAGGGAAATGTACCACTTTCTAGGATAGCTGGGAGAGTTTCTAAATCTTTTTTCTTGCTTGCTTAATCCCTGGATTTTACCTATAGCTTGTGTGCAAGCAATGCACATTAGTCAATTAATAGGCTGTTAAATGACAACAGTTCCAGGCAATTTAATTACTGTTGGTAAAATAAGAAATGAATTATTGCATGTCAGTAACCAATTCTAGTTCCTTTCCTTAGAACATATTAACTTTGAATCATGAGAGTTTTTTGGAGAAAAAAAAAATGAGTTGTTTCCTTGAAAATACTAATTGCTGATTCATGTGTTGCTAAAATCTTCATCTCTATGTGTGGCATTTTTCCTTAGGTTAGGTGTAAGAAAAAGCTTTCAATAATATTAGAATTTTAAATTCTTAAAACATATGTGAGCATGAATTAATTATTCCTCATAATAGACTTAAGATGTAAAATACCATCTTTTCAGGCATGGTCTTGGGAAACTAAAGCAGACAAATTGTGTTCTATCCATGTCACATTTTCTGAATAGAAATGGTAGCCAGAAAGGCTACCATATACATATGATACTAGAATTAAAAGAGATAACAGAGAACAATGCCTTCATTTTACAAATCAACAGAGGTCCATGAAGATTATCAGATGGCTAAGGTCCCATAGCTTGCTGGTGCCAGAGTCAAGACTAGAACTCAAGTCCCCTGTCTTTTAGTATAGTATCCTTTCCAACATACCATACCACCATATCCAATACTGATATCAGCCATTGGTTCCTATCTCTTGCAGTCAAATCATTAGCAATTTTTAAAAAGTAAATATCTTATTGATTTAAAGATTAAAACTTGTCTATTGAGAAGTCTACTTACCAAATAAATGGTGGGATAAAAACATACTTAAAATACCTTACATAATATGTATTGTTATAATGTATCATATTATAATTATACTGTATCACATATCAAATACATAGTTTTATAATATAATATATGCATATTGTATTTTTACATTATATCATGTGCATATAGTATATGTGTGTATTTATATATCTACATATATACATATGTGTATATATCATGTATATCTACATATATGTATATGTATTCATATATACTTTCTAAAATGAACGTATTTAGGCTCTAAAATTGGAGGCTTTAGCTTCTGGTCATTAACTAATTGTATACTCAAAAACAGTACTCAAGTACTCAAAAAACTTTACTGTTATGTGCCTCAGTTAGATATAATTGTATAATTGTTGACCTCAGTTTCTCTCACCTTAAACCCAAAATCCTTTCTGTCATTCTCAGTAGATGATATGATACTGTATATTACTGTGATTTTACTATCTGATGTGAGCTGCTTCATTTCTCGACTGTTAAAAAATTATTAATTCTATTTCTTACAAAATATCATTTCTCAATAACTCCTTCCCCCATAGATCCTTCCTTTGTAACAGAGTTTCATTAAGCAAAAAAAAAAACCCAAAAAAACCATATTGATCATTCCTGGCAGTCCATGCATGCATTATTCTCCACTTATAGTATACTATCTCTCCATTGAGAAAGGAAAGATATGTATCATCTGCAGTCCTCTGGAGTTCTTATTGTATTGATCAAACTGTTGACATGTTTTAGTATTGTTTCTTTTCAATTACTGTCGTAATTGGGTATATTGTTCTCTTTGTTCTGCTTATTTTGATGTGTTTCAGTTCATACAAGTCAAAAAACATTTATAAAGCACCTACTATGGGCTAGATACTGTGCTAAGAGCTGGAGTTACAAAAAGATGCAAAATACATTCCCTGTCCTCAAGGAGCTTACAATCTAATGAGGGGAACAACAAACAAATAAACATGTACAAATAAGCTGTATACAGAAGAAATAGAAAACAATTAAAAGACATTAGAATTAAGAGACTTTGGGAAAGGCTTCTTGTAGAACAAAGGATTTTAGTTGGGATTTAAAGAAAACCAAGCAAGCCAGTAGGCAAAGATAATAAGTCTCCTAACCCTTTCTGCATTCTTCATAATCATTTTTCTTATGTAATATTCTTTGTTGTACATATACTACACTTTGTTCAGCCATTACATGACAAGTAGACATCCACTTTGATTCTAGTTCTTTCCTCCTACAAAAAGTGCTTCCATAAATAGCTTGTAAATGGTACCTTTCCTTTTGCACTGAGACTTCTCGGGGCACATATGTGCTCCTACGTCTCTTGGGCAGAGACATAGTAGAAAAGAAGTCTTTTTTTTCACTTTTTAAACACAAGTTTCAAATTGTTTTACAAAATGATAGACCAGCTCGATGCTCCACCAATAGCTTTTTAATGTGCCTGTCTTATCACAGCTCACCTAACATTGATTATTTCTATATTTTATCACCTTTTTCAATGTGATGTGCCTGAGGTGAAGCTGCAGAATTAGTTTTTATTTTTTTCACCAATTCCTTACATACCAAGGATCTCAGTTCTTTATTATAGATAATTGAAGTGAAATTTTCCCCAAAAACTTATGATTTCTTTTTTCTGATTATACTAATTCTGATTTTGTTCACGTAAAGTCATTTTAAAACCTTATATAATCAAAATTGTCTGTTTTGTGATCTCCACCATGCTTTGTTTGCAGAAGAGTTTTCACTAACCTATAGATCAAAAAGGAACCTTCTCTTCAATTTCCTTTTAAATTGATGTTCATTTGTTTTTAATGAAATGGCCTTTTGTAGTAAGCTCCCTTATATATTTGGAGCTTATTTTGACATATGTGATAATATTTCTACCAAACTACTTTCCCAGTAGTTCTTGTCAAAAAGGGAGTCCTTTCTCCAGTAATTTGTGTTCTTGGGTTTTTCAAACAGAATCACTGTTAGATTAAGCATACGTCCTGACTTCACTCTTTTTTTGTGATCATTTTCATTATTTGTTATTTTTTAGTTTTCAGCATTGATTTCCACAAGAGTTTGAATTACGAATTTTCTCCTCATTTCTACCCTCCCCCCACTCCAAGATGGTGTATATTCTGACTGCCCCATTCCCCTGTCAGCCCTTCCTTCCCCTCCCCACCAACCCCTTTTCCCTTTACTTTCTTGTAGGGCAAGATAGATTTCTATGCCCCATTGCTTGTATATCTTATTTTCCTGTTGCATGCAAAAACAACCTTTTTTGAGCATCTGCTTTTAAACCTTTGAGTTCTAAATTCTCTCCCCTCCTCCTCCCCACCCAGTCTCCCTAAGAAGGCAAGCAATTCAACACAGTCCACACATGTATCATTATGCAAAACACTCCCATAAATAGACATGTTGTGAAAGACTAACTATTTCTCTCCATCCTATTCTGTCCCCCTTTATTCAATTTTCTCCCTTGACCCTGTCCCTTTTCAAAAGTGTTTGCTTTTGATTACTTCTTCTCCCATCTGCCCTCCCTTCTATTGTCCCCCTTTTTTAACACCTTCCCCCTACTTTCATGAGGGGTATGAGACCCAATTCTGTGTGTATGGTATTCCCTCTCAAGTCAAATCCGATGAGAGCAAGATTCACTCATTCCCCCTCACATGCCCCCTCTTCCCTTCCAAGAGAACTGCTTTTTCTTGCCACTTTTGTGTGAGATAATTTATCCCAGTCTTTCTCCCTTTCTCCCTCTCTCAACATATTCCTCTCTCATCCCTTAATTTGATTTTATTTTTTAGATATCATCTCTTCGTATTCTATATATTTCCTTCAGCTACCCTAATACTGAGGTCACATGAATTACACACATCATCTTTCCATGTAGGAATATAAACAAAAACAGTTCAAATTTAGTAAGTCCCTTATGATTTCTCTTTCTTGTTTGCCTTTTCATTCTTCTCTTGATTCTTGTGTTTGAAAGTCAAATTTTCTATTCAGCTCTGGTCTTTTCACTGAGAAAGCTTGAAAGTCCTCTGTTTTATTGAAAATCCATATTTTGCCTTGAAGCATGATACTCAGTTTTGCTGGGTAGGTGATTCTTGGTTTTAATCCTAGCTCCATTGACCTCCAGAATATAATATTCCAAGCCCTTCAATACCTTAATGTTGAAGCTGCTAGATCTTGTGTTATCCTGATTGCGTTTCCACAATACTCAAAGTGTTTCTT